>PVLA01008299.1:0-90635 GCA_004027455.1 Hydrochoerus hydrochaeris
CATTATTCACAGAAGGCAAAACCCCACAATCAGTCCTCACAAAGGGGTTATCTAGAGGGCCTCCAGCAACCCCCCTGGAGTCTCCACCCTCGACTCCATATTGAGCATTACATAAAAACATACACATGTGAACTACACAAATTACAATTATCAGTACAAAACATTTCAAGATCCCCACGCCCAATTCCCACATGCGGTGACCTTTTCCTGGAAAAGCAATTGTCACAAGGCGTGGATGGACTAGGACACGGCATGGACAGAAAAGGGCGCCGCACTCCAGTGTAGAACCTTCAACCTATCAGCACTTTCTAGCTTCCACCAATGACCTTTGGGCCTTCCCAGAACAGATCCATAAAAGAGACTGGCATGGGTCCTTCTCGTGCATTCTAGAACTCCAATTGGACTCATGGGAGGCATTGTCAGTGGCTGTAGGTCTTCATCTGGACTCAGGTAGGACATTGCTGTGGGATTCAGGCCCTTGGATGAATATTCTGTCTTTAGTGGATAGATTTCCTGCACTTTCTTGTGTTAAACTCTGGGTGACAATCATAAATAATATTATAAATTCTGTGTCCTCATTCTAATTGTTCTCTTCATAACCCCTGACTACAACAGCATCCTTTGTCATCCAAAAAAGGATGCTTATACATTTGACTTCAATAATCTCTCTTTTGTTTTTTCTTCTATTGATTCTCTTTCCTTCTTTCAACTACTTCTTGAATTTAAATTTCAAGTGACTAAACACTGTTTCTTCCCATTCTGAATATTTCTTCACATTCTATTTCATTCTTTTCTTCTGGGCTTCCCAAAACTCTGAGCTGCCTGTCCTTTGACTCAAGCCTGTACTCTACTGTTTCACCTCATTCATAATTTTATCTTGTCCTGTATCTATCTTAACCCCCATGCTCTGAAAAAGAGTAAAATCATTCCACTAATTGGAAAATCACTGCATACAAGTACATGAAACATATTTGATTTTGTTATATAGATTTAGAGTTTATCAGAGGTAGCAGATTAATGGTTACTGTAGCTTGTCAGTAGTTAAGCTGTACTTGAAAATATAGTTATTATTAACTTTTTAATTTTAGCTGGGATTTCATAGATGTTAAAAATATTTTTTCTCCCTTGTATGAAAACTAGGATTGTATGGAGTCATACTCCTTATCACAGCCCAAAGAATTAGGTGCTGAGCCAAATAGTAAGCTCACCTTTACAGATTGTAAAGGTAGATTCTTGGGTAGACATAAAGAACCACTTATATCTAGAAGTCATCCCCGAAGAACCAACATCTAAGGAAGCAACAATTTTACTCATAAAGCTATCATAAGAAATTGGCAAGTATCAACATAGAAAAAAGATAAAATAAAAAAGATAAAATAGAAAATGACCAGATGCTGAAGCAAATTGCAGCCACAGACCCCCAGCCCACCCAGGACAAACCCAGAACACATAACATAGATGAAATTGGAAGTCAAACACTGGAACTTTCTGAAATGATAGCAACTGAAGTGAAAAAACAAGTGGAAGAGGCTATAGCAAAAATAATCTCTAAGGTACAAAAAGAAATGATGCTTAAAATGAAAGATATTAGAGAAGACACAGATAAAAGAATAGATGAGTTTAGAAAAATGGTAGATACAAAAATTGCTCAACATAGGAAAAAGATGGATCCATGAAACAGATACATACAGAAATCTAAGACAAAACCTCCATTAAGGAAGCATGGAATGGGGAGAGAGATGGAAGCTAAGCCCCTGACTGTGAGTCAGCTGGAGCATGGATTGGTGAGAAAAGGAAGGAAGCTAAGCCCCCACTGGAGCATGGGTTGAGGAAAACAAGGAAGAAAGCTAAGCCTCCACCTGGAAGCCAGCCAGAACATAGATCAGGGATAACAAAGAAGGAAACTAAGCCCCTGCCTGTGAGGCAGCCAGAGCATGAACTGGGGAGGACAAGGAATGAAGCTAAGCCCCCACCTAGGAGTGAGCCAGCATGTGAGCTAGGTAGAGGAGAACAGGCCCCACCCCATGAGCAGACAGATGATTTAGAGGAACTATATTGTTTGATTGACTCTCCAAGTCTCAAGCCAAACAACTATTTAGAGGACAGCAATATGCCATATAGTAATTATTGTAAATTTCCTACTATCTCATCACTGTTTCAGTCTGTTTTATTGCTCTGTTTTATTCTATTTAAACTTAAATGTAAAAAATCTCCTTCAAAATTATAAATAGCACAATGAGTGAAGGATAGGATATTAGATCTAGAATACAGATTACAGCTAGGGATCATGAAATAAGATATCTTAAAATAGCAAGAGACTATGAAAAATCAATCCAACAACTTCAAGATGAAGTAAGAAGAATGATATAAGATTGGACCCAGTGAGACAGCTAGAGACAGCACAAATGTCTGAGAAAATTTTCACAGAAATAACACCAGAAAACTTCCCAAGAATGGTTAAAGAATTTGACATATGAAGGAAACATAGAATTCCAAACAGCCATGATAAAAATAAAACTACACTAAGACATATAATAATCAAGATCCCAGAAATTCAGCATAAGAACAGAACATTAAATGCTTCTAGATAAAAGAAAAAAATCACCTACAAAGGAAAGTTTGTCAGAATGATGACAGGCTTCTTAGCATAAATCCTCAAGTCAAGAAGAGCTTGGAGTGACATATTGCAAGTCCTGAAAGAAAATCTCTGCCAACCCAGATTGGCATATCCTGAAAAACTAACTTACAAAATTGATGGACAAATAAGGTACTTTCGTGACAAAGAACAACTGAAAAAATTCATAACCACCAAACCAACACTACAAAGACTACTGAAATATATTCTAGTCAGAGATAAGAATGACCACAATTGCAAGAACAACAACAGAAAGAAACCACCAGGCAAGGCAACCAATTAAACAGGTGGGAAAAATAGGAAACCAAAAGAAGCAAAATATCATCACAAAGATAAACCAATGAATATCAGTTATAACTATCAATGTAAATGGTTTCAATTCCACCACTCAAAAGGAGCATATTGGCAGAACAGACCAAGAAACAAGATCCAAAAGTATGCTGTATACAAGAAACACACTTAACTCAAAAAGACTTATAGATTGAAAACCAACAAATGGAAAACAATATTCCATGCAACAAGTACCCAGAAAAAAAAGCAGGGATAGGTATTTTGTTTGCAGACAATATGATCTTCAAACCAAGAATGGTCAAAAGAGATAAAGAAGGAGGACACTATATACTTGTTAGGGGAAAACTTCAAGAGGAAACTAGAAAAAAATCAGCCAAGAAATACCATAACCAAACCAATTCTTTGAAGAAATAGATTCAGTAGATATTTACAGAATGTTCTACCCAACATCATCAAAGCAATGGAGACTAAGAAAACAATACAAAGAATTAGTGAATTGGAGTTGGTTCTTTGAAAGAAAAAAATAAAACTGATAAACCCTTAGCTGTCCTTGTCAAATAAAGGAAACAAAAGACTCAAATTCATGCATTGAATAATAGAAACAATGAAATCACCATAGATTCTGTGAAAATTCAGAAAATCATCATTACCCACTTTGAAAATCTTTACTCTCATGTGATGGAAAACATGGAAGAATCAGACAGATTCATAAATACTTATGAACTATCCAAACAGAATGAAGAAGGTACAAAAGTTCTAAATAACCCTATGTCAGTCATTAAAATTGAAAATGCAATTAAAAACTGCCCAACAAACAAAAACAGAGATCCTGATGGACTCTGATGGATGTGACTGAATTTGACAAGAAATTTAGAGATGTGGGATTAATCCCAGAGATGCAGAAATAGTTCAACATGTGCAAATCAGTAAATGTAATAACACCATACCAACAAAGCCAAAAACAAAAACCACATTATCATCTCAAGAGATGCACAAATACCCTACAAAAATTCAGAGTAGGTGGTCTTTACCTCAACCTGATAAAAGCCATCTATGACAAACCAGTATCTAGCATCATATTAAATGAACAAAATCTGATTTTCACCCTAAAATCAGGAACAACACAAGTATGTCCACTACTATTACTTCTATTCAATATAGTTCTAGAAACATTAGCCAGAAAAATTGGACAAGAGGAGAAATAAAATGAATAAGGCTAGGAAAAAAGAAGCTAAACTATCATTATTTGCAAATGACATGATACTCTACATAGATGATCCCCAAAATTCCAGATGTTTGGATTTAATAGTCAAATTCAGTACCATAACTGGACAAAAAGTCTGCACTCAAAAATTTATAGCATTCCTGCATACAAACAACAAATTTGCTGAGAGAGAAATTAGAGAAAATCTATCCTTCACAATATCATCCAAAAAATGAAATACTTGGAAATCAGTGTAACAAACAAAGTAAAAGATCTATATATTGAAAATGATAGTACTCTATCATTTTCCTTGATAGTACTCTATCATTCTCCTTAATAGTACTCTATCAAGGAGATTGAACTTGATATCAGAAAATGGAAAGATATCCCTTGTTCATGGATAGGAAGAACCAAAATTGTGTAAATGGCTTTACTCTCAAAATTGTTACAGAAACTTAATGCAGTCTCAATTAAAATACAATTAATACAACCTCACAGAACTAGAGAAAACATTCTTAAAATTCATTTGGAACCAGAAGAGACCTAGAAGAGCAAAAGCAATTCTGGGCAACAGAGGCAAAACAGGAGGCATCACAATTCCTTACTATTCTGCAGACTATTCTACATAGCTATTATGATAAAATCAGCATGGTAAAAAAACAAACCTGAGAGTGAATGGAACAGACTAAGATGCAGACACAACTACAAACACATTCAGCTACCATATTTTTGACAAGAAAGTAAACATGTTCGCTGGAAGAAAGATAGCTTTTTAATAAATGGTACTGGAAAAACTGGCTCTCTACATGGTGAAGACTAAAAAGAGACCCATGTCTATCACCATCCACTAAACTAAAGACAAAATGGATCAAAAATATAAATATTAAAAAAGAAACACTCAATCTACTGGAAGAGAAATTAGCTAGAAATCTTGAAGACATAGGTGTAGGCAATGTTCATGAACAAAACCCAAACTTCACAGGGAATTCTTCAAAGAATCAAAAACTGGGATCTTATCTTATTAAAAAGCCTTTGCACATCAAAACAAATCACCAACAGAATGAAAAGACAACCCACAGAGAGGCAAAATTATTTAGCTAGTTGTCTCTCAGCAAAGGACTTATATCTAAAACATATGAAGAAATGAAAAAAAACTCAGACCCCCCAAAATTAAAAAACCCAGACAAAAAATGGGCATCTGAGATGAATACACACTTCTCAGATAAAGAAATAAAACTGGTAAATAAATACATGAAAAGATGTTCAACATCACTGATCATATGATAGATACAAATTGAAACAACACTGAGGTTCTATTTCACCTCAGAAAGAATGGCTAGCAGCAAGAAATCAAGCAATAACAAATGCTAGAAGGGCTGTGGGGGAAAAAGGAACTCTTCTCCACTCCTGGTGGGAGTAGAGACTTGTGCAAACACTGTGGAAATCAATGTAGACATGCCTCAAAAACCACAATTAGAGGTCCTATTCAACTCAGCTATTTTCCTTCTGGATATTTTCCCAAAAGAATTGAAAAAATCATATCACAACATATATGTACACCCATATTTATATCAATACAATTTATAATAGCTAAATCTTGGAAACAACCCAAATGCCCATTAACTGAGGAATGGATAAAGAAGTTGTAGTCTTTTATATAATGGAGTACTATTCAGCCATAAATAAGGATAAACTCAAGAGTTCTATATGCAAATGGATGCAACTTGAGACCATGGACATAAGTGAAATAAATTAGACTTATATGTGAACATTGTATTGTCTCCTTTGTTTAAGAAATTTAAGGAGAGTAGGAGGAGTTAAAGATGGCTGATCAGTGAGCAACAAAATACAAAGTCTCCTGGGAGAAACAACTCATATGCCAGAATAAAACATCCTGGGGAGCCCCAGACAGAGGGAGATGGATCCTCTTGATGCAGGAAGAAATTAAAACATAAAAAACTCATCAATCATGCAGTCTTGGAGCTACAACTGGAACAGCTAAAATTACCAGACAAGGCATTTTCACTGGAACCTGCCAAGTTTGCACAGGCCTGAATTTGCAAACTCACATCAGCTGGCAGAGCCACCCAAACTCATTCTTGCTGCCACTCACAGGAGCCACAGCCACACTGAGGATGGGGGTTTGTGGGTCCAATGGAGAGCAGAGCCAGTGAAGGGGCTTTCAGTAATCCATGGTCAGTGCTGGGAATTTGACCACCCCCGCATGAGAAGGGCATGACCAAATGGACAACATGTTGGAATCAGGCAAGAGGAGCTGGGACTGGGAGCGACAGTGACTTCAGTTGGTTGCTCCCTCCCCAGAGCAGATTCATGGGATTTGCTTGGACTGGGTTGCGCCCCTGGCTGGGACCCAATGAGCCTTCTCAAATCGATTCCCTGCACTTAGCACACACTAGCCTAGTGAAAGCCCCTGAAGTTAGGCAGGCCCAGTGGGGAGGGGCTGGCATAAAGAGACCCTGCTTACACCTCAGTGATAAGAGCAGGCAGGAGAGGGTGGAGATCCTGTGCCAGTGTGCTTCGGAGGAACTATGGCTGACAGGGAAGGGAGCTGGGACCTCCACTCTAAATCTGTGTGGAGGAAGCCAGGACCATGACAAGAGAGAGAGGAAAAGGAGGGCCCCAGCCCAGAACCCTGAGAACACTGATCCTGGAAAGGAAAAACAAGGGAGACTGAAGGTGGCAAACATGGATCATCAGACATGGCTACAATAGACATTAAGAGATACCTTTGGGACCTTGTAGATGAGCTCAAAACTGAAATATTAAATCAGGTAAAGCAAGATATGAGTAGAATAATAAAAGAAATGCTAAGCATCTCTCAGAATGATACAGATGGAAGAAGGGAGGAACACAAAAAAGGAGAGAAACATTTGATAAAGAATATAAAAAAATATAGAAATATATGAAGCAGATTCAAAGAGATTACCAGGAAATTAAAAACTCCATTGAAAGCTGGCAAAATTCCTTCAAACAAACTAAGGATAGACTATCAAAACTTGAAGAGAAGTTTTCAATGTGTGGTCATGAAAGGAAAGATCTCTTATAAATAATAAGGAAACAGACAGTAACAATGCAAAGGCTAGAAGATGACAAGAGAATCTATAATTTAAGAATAAGAAATGTGAATGAAGAAGCAGGAATACAAACAGGCAAATTACAAAGGCTATTCACAGAAATAATTAAGGAAAACTTCCCAAGCATGGGAAAAGAAAATGACATTTGGTTATGTGAGGCATACAGAACTCCAGCTACCTACAATTAAAACAGAGTTACACCCAGACATATAATAATCAAGATCCTAGAAATGCAATATAAAAACAGGATATTAAAAGCCATCAGAGAAAAGAAACATTACCTATAAAGGTAAGCCCATGAAGATCAATGCAGACTTCTCAACACAGACCATCAGATCAAGAAGAGCTTGGAGCAAAGTATTCCAAGCCCTGAAAGAAAATAATCTCCAGCCCAGAAAGATACACCCTGCAAATCTGTCACTAGAAATTAATGGAGAAACAAGATGCTTCCATGAAAAAGAGGAACTGAGGGAATTCATGACCACTAAATCAACTCTACAGAGAATACTGCAGAACATTCTAGAGAGAGAAAAAAATACCAGGATTTTAGGAACAGTGGCAGAAAGGCCTCAATGAGTGGGGCAGGCAGTAAAATGAAGGAGAAAATTAGACAAATAAAGGCAAAAAAATAGCATGGCAGAAATGAGCCAGAGAAGGATGGCTAGAATCTCTAACATAGATGGCCTTGATACACTATATTATTAACAGTGCACCAGGATTTCAAACTGGCATTACTCACACTACTCTGCTTAGATGTATTATATTCTGTTCCAGTCATTCTACCTGTACTAGATTGGAGGGTACAGAGAGTTATCCTGAAAATAAGAGGATATAGTATGGTAATCATCCTTAATTTCCTATTAACTTAATCTAAAGCTCTGTATAACCTATACTGTTTTACCATGACTGATTGTTATCAAATCTGGTTTGTTAGATTGCTGTTTTGTATTGATAGATTTTTATTCAAAGCTGTTATGATTGATAGTATCAAGTCTGAGAGTATAGGCAACTGCACTTAAGATGACAAGATTCACTAGAATATACACTCTGGTTTGATTATTACCTGCCTTTGAAGTTTTATGCTGTCTACAATGTTTTATTTTTATTAATATTGTTATGTACTGCTATATTCAATTATTCTGCTATATTCAATTGTGCCTGATGATATAGACAGTTCTATTGAAGATAATAAGAAACAGCACAGTAATCACTGTAGATCACTTTGTACTGTGGTTTTATACAACTTCTTGTTTTCATGTTTTTATAGGAATTTGCTTTGTTTTGTCTTGCTAGGTTTTGTTTTTCCCTTTAATACAGAAAGGATAGAAATACATGTAGAGACTCATGCATGCATAGCTGTTTACAATATCACTGTTTGAATATCTACTTTGTATGCTTTAATTTTATAACTTGAACAACTACTTCTAAGAGGACAATATGTAGTGTATCAACTAGTGATTTCTTACTGTTTACCTTTTTTTTGAAATTGTGTATTATCTCTACCCTTTACATTTTTTTTGTTTTTAAACTAAAAAAAAAGAAATTTAAGGAATAAATAAGTTCTAAAATATAAAATATTTCAATATTTTGAAATAAGAAGTAACTATTCAAAAGGAAAGAAAGAAAGTATGATGTCAGAAAGGGGAAAAGAATGAAGGGAAAAGAAAAAAATGTATATGTGCACAAGATAGTTATACTACTAAGTTCTTTGTACATTGAAAAGAAAGATTTGTGCTTATGTTGTTTGATCAGTTTTTCATGCCTATATTTTGTAATCTGAGCACCTCCTTTGAAGATAACCATACACAATTATTAACCATTGTTAATCTCTTACTATCTTGTTTTGAAATTTTGTATTATTTTTTTCCCTTTAAAAAATATTAATCAGCTGCCACAGGGTACTAGATACTGAGGATCATGTTTTAAATGTTTGGAATTCTGGTTGACATTTTCACTTTGGAAGCACAGATTTAAATTTTTAATTCTGAAAATATATGAAAAGTGGAGAGAATTCGCTAAATAAATAAATAAATAACAGAAATTAAGAGAATTTCAAAGGAAGTTGAGTTACACCTTTGAAATTGAAGGATATGGTTTTCACAGAAGAATATTGGCTTTTAACATTATGATATCCTGGTAATTAAATATTTCAAATTTGTATTATTGGAAGACTTTAGGAAGAGTGCAAGTTAGAATTCATATTTCCTATTGAAGGACTTGAATCACTTTCTTGGGAAATTAATATAATGCTTAAATTTGATTGGGTAAGTTGCTAATTTAAACATCTGTGGTAGGGGGTTTACCAGTTGGGCAGATGTACAACAGGTGATTAATTCAAAGAGAAAAATAAAAAAAGCATCATGAGGATTTCAATTTTGTTATCTTTCCTTATCACACCAAAATTATTCTTACGGAACACTGGAATTTCCCATACTGTGAGATGTGCCTTGGAAGGTCAAGTGTTGAATTTAATGATTGAAATTAAATCCTTTTGCACAACTGGTCTGGCCTATTATACTGGTTACCTTCCATTATAAGCTGAGGAAAGTAACTAAGGATGAGTAAAGTACCAGAGGAAATTGAAAGGGAGGAACTCAAAGTCTCAAAGAAGAACTGACGTCATCCCCTTCACTCTCAGCTGTCATAATGCCAAGTCCAGGTTAAGGGTGAAAAGGAGGACAGAATAACACAAAAGTTAATTTTAATTTATCTTGCCAGAAGTATAAATGACTTATTAATAAGGTAATATAGGAGGGCAGAGGTGAGGTGAGAGCTATGCCATTTAGGTGTTGGTAAGAAGAAACAAAAAAATGTTTCCTAATAATTCATTATACTAGGGTAAAATTTTAATCAAGCAGAACTATTAGAAACTTTATGGGATTTACATCTTTATTAAATGTGCTTTGGGTAACCTGTAGAAATATTTTTCATATATTGGCATAGATCTTTTTTGGTAGAATTTCAAAATTACTGTGTGTGGACTTTCATTAACTAAAGCTGTTAGAGTTCCAAATTACATTAAAAAGGATAGGTAAGATTTAAAGGGACTATTGACTTTTTAAACTGATACTTTGGTGAAATAGAATTTTAAACCAGAAAAAAATTGTGAAATAAAGGCAAGGTGAACATACCTAAGGGTGAAAAATTTAAACAATTGCAGTGGAATCTAATGACTTTTGAGACAGCTTTCTAAAGCTCCTATTTTCTACTCTCATGTCTTAATCTTTTGTATTACTACAAACAATAAATATTTTATTTTCTTGAAATCTAAGCTTTGTTCAGTTATATCCTTTACTCTGCTTCCTTTCCTTCTTACTCCACATTTCTTTAAAGGTATACCTTTTGTGGGAAGGTTGAGTAGGAGTGTTTCATAAGATGGAAACATTTCTTTAAGCTCCTAATATAGAATTTGAAATGTATTTTTCCCAAGTTAGGAAAATGCAAATGTTGGTTAGGTATATTTGATATTACATTCCAGTGCACATAGGTTAAAAAAAAAACCCAATGGGAACTGTCCTGGGAATCAATCTTCCATCACTATAATTCCTATAGGTAAATAATTAGCAAACTTCAAAAAGATTAACAAGGAGTTTTTAATTCAACATTCTTATACTATCAATCCCAACATGATTCTGAGATAAATATAAGGGAAAATATTCTATTACAATGTATTGTGTGCTTACAGACAAAACTCACCAAAAACTTTCCACAGGTACAGAATTTGCCAAAAACAAAGATTTTATGCCTTTGAGACCTGGTTCTTGCAAGCTTTCCAATATTTTGGATTTCTGTGATTTAGAAATAGCTATTATTATAGTCATATTTAGAAATAGCTGTTTGCCTACAAAAATAAACTAAAAAAGTTAAATGTACCCTTTACCCTTTATTTTAAAATGTACCCTTTAAAATAGTTTGATTTGGATTTTAATTGTGGCAAATATCAGAATTAGTTTTCTTGTAGTGTAAAGCTTACAGCTCCTACAAGTCAATACTTTAATTTTGTTTTGTTTTGTTTTCTATTAGAACATTAGAAATACTTGGTATGATTCTTGTGAAGAACTTTCCAGATGTTGTATCATGAGTTATCGTTAGAAATGTGCTTGCAGGAAAGTTTAATTGGCACTGTTAATTTGACTCAGGATCCTGTTTATTTTCTTAATTGCTACCAGACATTGAGCTGGCAGTTAATATATTAGAAACCTCCTGTTTCCTGAACCTTTGCCTTATCCACTGGCAATTCTGCTAGAGAGAAAAATCTGCTTTTCATTTATTTTTCCTACCTTGAAAGTACTTGAAAATGTTCTGGTGACACTGTTCTGAAGATAACACTTGAAAAATATTTCTTCTTGTATCTTTCTGTATGATAAAAGCATATCATTTGTGGTAACTGACAACTAGTACTATCACACATGTCCCACAATAAGGATAATTCCCATCACAAACAAGGTATTTTAAACTTAATAAATAATATGACATAGTGCCTATAAGCTATGCACTATCATACAAAAGATGTGCAAAATAAGAATTCTGTCACTGGCAGTGCGTCAACTGTGTGACATGATTCATAACATTATGGGATGCATACTATTGGAAAGATGGCCACAGGATGCCAGGAAGCATTGCAGAGAGAGGCTATCTGGAATATTCTATTTTATAGAATTTTAGAACAAATCCTTTTGTTCTATTTTTCTGTATACAAATAATTGTATATATAAATAATTTAAGAATGATAAAGTTTGATACCTTCTTTTGAGCATACTATGTGTTTCTTTTTATCTCAATATTTTCTAAGTAAGATGTGGTAACTTCAAAGAAAAGAAAGAATTTTCTTGTCTATTACAATTTTTCCAGATAAATAGTTTCCAAGATATTTAAAAATAACATTAGAAAAATGTTTTATTTCAGTTATTCAACTATCATATCTTTCTTCATTCACTGAGAAAGTTACATTGTAACTTCCGTACCTGGTAACCTGCTCGATGTGTATTCAAGTTATATGAGGAATGAGTTTGGTGCTTCCTCAGATTTCAGAACAGCTTGCTCCATATGAAAAGAGTTAAAATGAATTATTTACAAAGAAAAAATTATTTTTAATGATGTATTGTAGTTTTTATCTAGTGTCTTTTAATTTTCTGACCTGACATAGTCCCCTTTCTTTTATTAGAAATGATTTTACCTATTCTTGTGCTCAGGACTAATTCTCCAATTGGTTTTCCTTCATTCTTAGACCATGACTATATTGCACTCTTTTCTAATAACCTATTTCAGTATTTACTGCAGCTCCAAAAGAAGTTTTCCATTTACTATTGCTAGAAATTCCCCTATACCTGGCCCTCCTTCTTGGACATGAGAAAATTATTTCACCTTTCCAGAACTTGAAATTTTTATTTGTAAAAATTATATTAGAACTGATTGATTCATAGAATTCATTCTAGTTCTGAAGCTCAATCTTCAGTAAATGCATGCTAGTAAGAAGGTATAGTAAGACTTTCCAGCACATTTTCCAAAAAAAAGTAATTTGAACAACTACACACACAAGAAAATGTCTCACAAGAACTAAGAAAACTAGATGAGTAATTAGATGTAAAATATGAATAGGAGGCAAAACGTTGAAGGTTGAAAGAATAGTTTTACGTTATTGCACCTTAACCAACTCCAGGCAGCACATGATAGACATATGCTTTGGTCAGGAGACTTTGCCTCAAGCCCCAACTGGGGATCTAGCCTATTGAGAGTCAGCATTGGGATGGTTCTCTCACACTTCCACTGCAGACCACCATTTGCAGACTGAACCTTTAAATCCATCCTGGTCATGGCTGTCTCCCAGCATCTGCCTATAGGGCTAGCCAATGGAATTGGTAAAAAGTTAAAAAATTGTACTCTAGATTCAAGATCAAGTTAAGGAAAGAAAGAAAGAAAGAAAGAAAGAAAGAAAGAAAGAAAGAAAGAAAGGAAGAAAGAAAGACAACAAAAGAGAAAGAAAGAAAGAAAGAAAGACAACAAAAGAGAAAGAAAGAAAAAGAAAGAAAGAAAGAAAGAAAGAGAAAGAAAGAAAAGAAAAGAAAGAAAGAAAAGAAAAGAAAGAAAGAAAGAAAGAAAGAAAGAAAAACAAGTCAAGAGTGGTCACTCTCACCATTATAGTTCAGTGTAATACAGTATTGTAAATCCTAGCCAGAGAAATCAGGCAAGAGAAAGACATACATGCATTAGAATTTTTAAAAAAATGTTAAATTATCTTTATTTTACAACAACATGATCTTATACATAGAGCAATCTAAAAGCTCCACCAAAAATTGGCAGAACAAAATATATGAATTCAGTAAAGCTAAAGATACAAAGTCAATGAACGAAATACATAGGAGTCCTAAACATTAGTACTTATCCTCATAAATCAGGAAAACACTTTCATTTCTAATACATGATAAATAAATTAAATAGAAAGAAACTAAACCAGTAAAATAAATGACTTCTACATTGAAAACTGTCAACCAAGGGAAAAAATTGGAAAAGACACAAATAAATGGAAATTTATTTATTGTTTATGGATTAAGAGAATTCTGGTACAGATTTATATAACTCAAGGAAATCTATGAGTCACTTTCATTCCTGTCAAAATAAAAATACCAAATACATTCTTAACATAACTATAAAAATGAATCAATATTTGTGTGATTTTTGATATCTTTATACAATAAGTTGATTGCAAATGCATGGATTTATTTTTGGATTCTCAGTTTGGTTGGCTTATGTGTCTGTTTTGAAGTCAATATCACATTACTTTTATTAGTACAGCTTTATAGTAGATTTTGAGGTCATTGGTATGATGCCTCCAAGCTTATTCTTCCTAGGATAGGTTTGTCTTTTTGAGGTCTCTTGGCGCTCAGAACAGTCAATATTCACATGCAGACCTTCATCCTGTACTATTTATAAAAATCAAATTAAACATAGTGTAAGAGTCGGTATAAAATTTAGAAGTGCTAAAAAGAAAGTGGAAGGCCTCCGTGACATTATTGGTCTGGACAACAGTTTTGGATATAACCTTAAAAGTACATGCAACAAAAGAAAAAATAGACAATGGAATTACACCAGATTAAAGCCTTTTTACACAGCCAATAAAACACTCAATAGAATTAAGTGTTGGCCTGATATATGAGATAAAATATTTGAAAACCATGTACCTCATAAGGTGTTAATGCATAAAATACATAGAGAACTCAACCATCTCAATAAAAAAAATCCAACTGAAAAGTGGACTAAAGTCCCAAATAGATATCTCTCCAAATAAATGTACAAATGGTCAATAATTATATTAAAAGACTTCAAATCAGTAATTGTCAGATTAAGGCAAGTCAAAACCACAATGAGATATCACCTGACTTCTGTTGAAATGTCTAGTATCATAAAGTTGAAAGATGTAATTGTTTACTGAGGATATAGAGGAATGTGCTTGCTGGTGGGAAAGTAAATTAATACAAACAATATGAATATAGTATAGAAGTATCTCAAAAAGTTAAAAATAGAGCTACAATGTAACCCAGAAATCCCACTATTGTATATAAATCCAAAGCAATTGAAACTAGTACTTTTAAGAGATAACTGATCTTCTGGGTTCATTGCACTATTATTCACAACAGCCAAGGTATGGAATTGGCTCAAGTATCAGATTAAATGATGAAAGATAAAGAAAACAGACTGTTTTACTTGGAGGAAATATTGTCCTTTACCATAATATTAATGAAGCTGGAAAATATTATCTTAAATAAAATAAACCGCACTAAATAATTGTATGTACTGTATAATCTCACTCACATGTATAATTTATGAAAATTAATCTCTAAGAAACTGAGCCTAGAACAGGGGAATTACAGAGACTGGTATGTATTTTGGGGAGATGGGCAAATATTATTCAGTTTAGGTTAAATTGCAGAAACATTCAAGAAATGTACTGTACAACATTGTGGCTATCAGTAATTAGTGTGTGTTGTACTCTTGAAACTTGCTAAAAGAGTAGATTTCAAGTGTCCTCACCACAAAAAAATAAGTATATACATGTTAATTAACTCAATTTTGCTATTCTACAATGTATAAATTTCAAAATATATATAGCAATTTATTTGCAATTTTTAAAAATATTAAATAAATTTAAATGATTAATCTTAAACTTACATTACCTATTGTTTCCTATTTTTTATAAATTCATGCTATGAACCTTACATTTGATACTGAATTGTTAGAAATTCTGTCATTTTTAGTAATCCTAAAAGGTACATATTTTATAATTTAAGTTGACTGGTGGTTAGATTCTTAAATTAATATACTGATAATATATTAATAATCATCATTTCTTCTGTTGTATTTGTTTGATTTTCTCTTTGTAAATATTTATCCAGTATTTCACATATGGTATTTCTAATTGATGAAAAGAAATAATTCAATATATTCTTTCATAGTTTTTCTTCTTCCCTTCTTATTTCTAAACTTGGTAGACACCTACCCATATTTCAGAAAATAGTTTTTATAGGTCTCCTGTTTTTATTCATTGTGCTAATTAGATTTTCAGAACCCTGTATTTTTGTGTTATGATTTCATAAAAATATACAATCTTCTCTTAAACACACACATTATACAAGTTGTACAGAGGCATATTCAGGTTGTGCTTTTATTTTTGCAGCGGTAACAATCTTTAAATATAAAATAAATCATTTCCTTTCTCCTGCATATGTCAGTGCTTTCCACTTGTGTCATTCTCTTCACACCCTTTCACTCTAGAAACAGATGTTATATGGCAGCTAGAAGAAATAGTGCTAGCAGGTATTTGAGGACCACCTGGATACCTGGACAGTTTATGTTTCCATGGCTGTGTTTTCTCCCTTTGTGATTCACTTAGCCTTGCCTCATGTTCAGCCCTGTAATAATTTCTTTTAGTCAAAACCAATTGACCTTATGCAGAGCAATTAAAGAGCAAATGTGATGGATTATGTCACAGGACAAGCCATGCTGACCCTTTCCCACTGAACATTTAACCTGAAAGATGTTAAATACCTTCTGTGTCAACAAAGTTCTTTAATGATAAGTACCTATTTGCAATTGTAGAATGTTTCAATGAAAAAGTGTATCTCTAAAAAGGCTTTGTGAAATTTGTTTCCACTGTAGCAACATCTTAAGGAATAGAAAGAAAGACAGTTGACTTTCATAGCATCACTAATTATGTTTGATTTACACAAGGCGAGTCTCCCACACAGCTTCTCCCCAGTGACATGAAATTTTAATATAATTTTCTTTTTCCTCCTCTCTTCCCTTTTTTTTTGGTAAAATATCTCAGTTTCCAGAGCTTATTTATATTTAAATCGTATCTTGTCTAGTTTCTATATCTAATTAGTCAATCAATTTTCAAAAATTGCATTTACTTTTCCTCTGGCGTGAGCCAAGAGGAGAATCAGAGAGCGGCCCAGAGATCCTGCAATGGCCAAGCTGGAACTCAGGAAGCTGCTCAAAGAAGCAGTTCACCTGCCCTCTTGGTGAGCACCTTCCTCCGGCAAGAGCCAGGAGCAGGCCCAGTAGTGTTTCCTGTGAGCCTACAGGTGAGCAGGCTTAGAATCCAACATCCCAACCCCCCTCCCCTGTTAGCAATTGGGTACAGAGGTCTGAGCATCCCTTGACAGGATGACTGTATGCAATATAGCCAATATGGGTTATGTTTTCTTTGAAAGAAAATGTTGTTTTCAGTTTTGATTCATTATGATTAATTGCTTTACTCTTTTCAACATTCTCTTTTGATTGATTTATAATGTTCTGTCTTTGGTTTGATTTTTCTATACCTAATTGACTAGACAACTATTGTGAAGATAATGAGACATACTATGGTAATTATTGCTGTTATCCCGGTAACCTGCTGTGAAGTTCTGTACCATATTCACTGCACTGTCTTGATTGGCTTTGTTCTGTCTTGTTCTGATGTATTTCTACTACCTTCAGAATAAAATTTTTTAAAAATTGCATTTACTTCCTATATGCACTTTTCTAGTTTTTGGAGAATATACCTATAGTTTTCTAATTAGTAATTTTCTACATATTCTGCCACATAGTACACATTAATGTCACAATATTTAGTCAAAATTAAACTCTGAATGATTGCATTGTTTGAGATGTCACAAATGCAGATCAGAGACTCCAAAAATTTTAAGTTCTGAATCCATGTTAAAAAAAAAATCTTAGACAAAAAATTGAAGCTTCCTGTACTTTGGCTTTCTTAGAACTCATAATAGGGATCCGTCCTATAACTTGTTAGAGTGATATGGATTGGTATATTTCGAACTTTTAAACATCTAAATACTAAATAAGTATTTTCTGGTGTTACACATTTATTTTGTATTATTTAAAACTCAATTCACTCATTCCTTTGTGTTCTAAGGCAACTTAAGAGAATTTCAAATGTTGTGTTCCAACCACAGGAAATGCTAACTAAAAGGTAATTGTATATCAAGATAACAAGCGGCCATTTGGACAATTGATAGAGTGATATCATGCCATTTAAAACTCTTTGGAATATAGATAAAGGCTTGCTTGCTGCAATATGAAAACTACCCATTATGTGTATAGTAGTATTTTTCCTATTGAATTTTTTTTAGGAAGAGAAGACTTACCACAGTTTCAGTAAAATATTTAGTTTAAAATATTTCAAATGTTTACTCTGTAGTATACATCAAGTGATTATTTTTTAAAACATATTTCACCACACTGTAGAACTTTTACAAGCTTTGCAGTACAATATCATTACCAACAGCTCAGCTGGGAAGCATATCATATAACATAGAGTGAATATGTTGATGACACCACTATCAAATAGATTTAGAAGTAGTTACAGGTATTTAATTCTTGCCTTACTAATCATCTTTTACTTAGCACCTTTAATAAGTATCTTGATGAATATTTATTTTCAAGAAGCAGTGAGATTGATAGTAAAAGGCATAACAAAGAGCTTTCTTTCTCCTTAGTGAGAATTGAAATAAGATTTGGGAGTGAAGATAGTGTAATGACTATGATTTAAGCTATTGCATTGTTCCTTATGAAATGTCTGTACATTGAACATGCCATATGGTAATTACAACTTCCTCAGAATGAGTCAGTGTTGTTTATGCTTTCATAAATCAAGCAGCTGCAACAGAACAGACAGATTCCATATTAGCACTTCCTCCTAAGACCATGCACGCTCTTAAAAGATTTTTGCAAATTTCTCTTGAACTCAAGTTGTTTGTTAAAAGTGATAGTTTTATGAGACTGCCACATGGAAAATGTCCTCGACTCTCAGATTTTCCATTTGTGATATAAATCTACTTTTAGTACCTTTTTAAAAGGTCTTAAAGTTGATATAATAACCCCCAGCTGAGCCTGATAAAAGAAAAGCTTAATTTACAGGTAAGCCAGCTAATATGAAATGACAGCTGCGGAAGTTATGAGTAGGACCTGAAAAAAATATACACTAACCAGCTGATAATTTATTTCCTGCATTCAATCTTCTGACTTTACCAAGTACAGAAACCCTTTCTATAATAAATATTCACTGCCCAACTACTTTCATTAATCCAATAAATTGACTGTTTTGAAATTAATTGAAAACACACAGAACTTCATTGTATTTTAGCTATCTTTCATTAAAGTAGTTTTTATTCTTTAAATTTAAAATTAAAAATATTTAAATTGACAGATAACATTACATGTTTTTAATACATTTAACCTGAAGTTCAATGCTTAAATTTAGCTGATTAACAAATACACTCATTTGCATAGTTCTACTTTTGCATGTTTTGAGACAGGGTCTACAATGTAGTCCAGTTGTAACTGAAATCACTATTGGACCCAACCTGGCCTTGAACTTGTGATCTTTTTGCCTCTGTTTCCCAAATGTTAAGATTACTGGTAGTTATTTCTGTGATTAAATCTTATAACATTCATTCTCTTTACATTTTTAAGAATATATTCTCATTAATTAGAAATCACTTTGTTATTACAGTAAATCTTTTGAATTCTTATTCCTCCCATCCTACTGCAGTTATGTATACTTTGACAAATATCTTCCTATTCCTTTCTCTCCCTTAACCATTGCAGTGCCTGGTAACCACCATGTTGTTGTCTATTTCAGTGTAATCAGTGTTTTTTTAGATTCTATATCTGAACAAGATCATGCAGTATTCATTTTTCTATGCCTCATTTATTTCATCTAACATAATTTCCTTTGAATTTATCCAAGTTGTCACAAAAATCAGGGCTATAGTTTGCATGCTGAATGACCCACAGTGGTCAAAGGCTGGTCTCCATGATGGTAGAATTTTTAGGGGAAGCCTGGTGGGAAGTTTTGAGGCCACTGGGGTTATGCCCACTCAGAGGACTGTAGGATTCCATTTCCTTCCTCCTCTTCTTTGCTCCCTGTCTCATGATATAAGCAATTTTATTCCAGCATGGTCTCTCTTCGTGGTATAAAAAAAAATGATGTCTCAAGGAGACTATTTTGAAATAATTAAAGCCAAAATCTACAATTACATATATATGATCATTATATAAGACTTAGTTGTGTCAGTTTAGGTAAATTATATCTCAGTATTCTGGGACATCAGCCATAAAATGAAAATTTCCAACTCCATCATAATAGGCTAGACATCCTGGGAAGGGAAGGAATGGTATTTTAGATAAGAAAGATAAGATACTCTTTAGCAGAAGAAAATGAAAGCATAGTTTAAAATTGTAAGATTATGCTTAAGTAAGTGGAAAATTAAATAATTTTCAAAATGTTAACCAAGTTGTTTTTCTTTTTCTATCTTAAAAAATCTAAAACATCAGCAATACGATTTTCATTAATTTTTATATGTGAAAAACTGAAAAGTACAGAGGCTTAATGAATTCTCTGAAGTCATCTATTGACAAATAGTAAAACTACAACATGAAAGTAACTCTCCTGGCTTCAAGGTGATTGTCCTTTCCATGACTTCATGTTAAGACTGTAGGTCCACATTATCACACACTTCAGATGGGATAAATGACTCTTCTGATAAATTTATAAAAACAGTGATCAGAAAAATATTGAGCTGACATCTGCAAAACATGAAGTTGAATTTATAAATTATCACTTTTTTTCCAGAAATATAATATTCTATTTCTTAGCTATCCAAATTTTCCTAATTTCAGCAAGGCTTTTAAAATTATTTACTTTTAGTTTTAATTGACAAATGGTTGCACATGTCATATATTTATAGATACAATGGAATGTTTTGATATATGTTTGCATTGTTGACTGATTAAATCTAGAGACCCCTAGCACTCCCCCACCCATTCAAGAAAATTAGCACATCTACTTTTAAGTGCTTTTCTTATTTAAGATACAGTAAAATTATACAAATGTCATTACCAAGTGAACCACTAAGAATAACATACTTTGGTTACACTTGGGATATATGCCTTCTCTGAATGCATGCCCTGTGTCCTGCTCATATAGAAAGCATTGATTAAATTATAAATGCAGTGAGTGAACCAGGGTGGATGCTCAGAATTACCTATATAGTAGAAAGAAAAGTGAAATAAATAACTGCAGTTGTGAAGAGTTTTGTAGGAAGTACTTTTTGGCAAGAGAGAAAATATTAGAACAGTCACTAGTTACTCAAAAGAATAGTGTGCTGGTGTCATGCCACAGGTCCAGTTTTTTCATACTCTGCATCACTTGTCATCTGTCTTTCTCCCCAGTCACTTACTGTGAATTCCAGGATTCCAGGTCGGGCTGTATAGCGGGGTGAACATATTCTTATCACTAAGCATATAAAAGCATTCTGGGGAGTGCTGGGAAAACAGGCAGTGGCCAGCATGCCGCTCTGGTAAGTGGCTGTGGCCTGGCAAGCTGTACAGCCCCAGGGTGAGAACCATATCAGTGTTTCCTGAGATCCGCGAGGTGCCATGTTGGACCTTGGGGCGCTGGGAAAACGGGCAGCCAGTTCACCCCTCTGGTGGGCGGCTGTGAGCCTTCTGATGCGCAGGCTAAGAATCAAGCATCCACCCCCCCAAACTCCTCCACCCCCAACCCCGCTAGCAAGTGAGAGCCAGAGATCTGAGCATGTCTTGCGAGTTTGACCATAGGCAATATAGCAAATAAGGGGAATTTATCTTCTGCCATCTGTTTGAAGGCAAATATTTTTATCTCAGTTTTGCTCTGTCCTGATCAATGGTATTGCTCTATTCAATATTCTGTTTTTATAATTTTGGTATTTCCTTCGATATTGCTCTACCTGATTGAAGGAACAAATATTGTGATAAAACCAGATGTACTATTGTGCCTATTACTGTTGTCCTGGTCGCCTGCTGTGAGGTTCTGTGCCAATTTCACGGCACTGCCTCAGTTGGCTATGTCCTCTCTTGTTCTGCTGTATTTTACTACCTTCAAAATAAAATAAATAAATAAATAAATAAAATAAAATAAAAATAATAATAAGAAAAAATTTTTAAAAAGTAAATAACAAGAACAAAACAGATTAGCAAGGTACTGAGCAACCTGAAACATGATATAACTAAACAGACAATGGATTTAAAAAGCAAAAGGAGGAAAAGCAAGTGCTCTAAACGATATAACTGCATGTATATTTAAGGGTGTAGGAATCATAATTATGTTGTTAAGTATATGTTGGATCAGAGAATGGAGCTGTTTGCAGTCTCACTGTTTGAATGTCCACTTTGTGTGTTTTGATTTTGTAACTTGAACAACTACATCCAGGAAGACAGTATGTAATATATCAACTAGTGATTTCTTACTGTTCATGTTTTTTTGAAATTCTGTATTATTTCTACCCTTTTTTTGTTTTGCTTTATTTTCCCCCTCTCTTTAAATAAATTTTTTTTAAAAAGCAAGATTCTTTAATAATCAAGTTTCATTATTTAAGCTTGAATTCATTATACTTGTTGCTTTACTTTGTCCTTTTTAAACTGTTCAAAATACACCTAACTGACACATAAACTCTTCTCATGACCTATACTCTCGTATCCATGAGTATTTTTTTCCCCTGGCTTCTGACCTTTTGTGCCCCCTGACATTTACATTGTATGTATCTACTTAGAACTACTTCTTTTTGTATTTTAATAATTTTACTATCAAATTGTCAAACTTTTATTAGTAAATTGGTAAACATTCTCTGTGAAAGACCAAGTGATCCAGAAAATATTTACTTATAACTACTTTTGATTCATAGATTATTTTGGATTGCTCTTCTTGCTTGCCTTGACCTAGTTCTTGAATCTGTGTACTAAATCCACAACTTGATGTATTGTATAATTCATTGGGAATATTTTTCTTCCAGGGTGTTGAGAAAATTACATTAATAAGTGCTACATTATATATATTCATACTTTATGGCTATAGTTACACATTGCAACACTTCTATAATTACTTAAGAATTTAGTAGTTAATTTTTAGAAACAGTTTTTATTTGTTGAGCATTTTTTGTGGATTAGACAGGGTATGATTTTTCACATGTATCATTCTTTTTTTGCATGTGTTACAATAATATTGCTTGTAGATATCATGACCCTAATAACAGAAGTCAGGATTCTGAAGTGAGAGTTCATTTCTTTTAGTGTAGGTCCTATACAGAAGTGACAGCTAGGATTTCAATATAAGTTATGTTGTATAATATCATGGTACAACCTATGGAAGTTTTGCTCACTGTACAAATTTATACCCAGGCATTAGGCCTAATTTGAGGACATTGATTATCAGTGATTCTACTCCTACAGCTGGAATAGAACCTTGGAGTGATGTCTTTTCACCTAATTGTTAGATGAACTTTATTTCACAACTGAAAGTGTGTTTTATTTTGCATATCAGATATTTATATGCATGTATTAATGTTCAAATATTTAAAATTGGGCTTGGGGTATTTTCTGTATGATATTGATAGAGCAGGAACAAATTATTGCTCATTTCTTACTCATTTTTGTCAAGGTGATTGAGTTGGAGTTTATGATCCCTCAGAAGTCTTAAGTGTACTCACATTAGTGTATTCTTTTTGTTGATACATTCATTAGAATCACAAAGTTGTCTGAGTTCTCAAATAGACTTAGGGTCAATAGCTCAATCTTCAGAAATGCAGTATTGAGCACACATAAATTCTATCATTTTTCACTTTAGGTATAATCAACCAACCATGGATTTACTAAAATATGTTATCGAGTTCCTCTTTTTCTGTATTTGAAATTTTACAATAAAGGTAATGGCTGGCTTTTGAAATCCCTCCCCCCCCAGCTTTTGAAATTTTTATGTGAGCATATATGGCCCATAAATGCAGAAATCTTGCTGAGAAATGAGATTATGCAGCAAGAAGAAATTCTTTTCTACCTTTTCCATTGCTAGACTAGAATACCATTCTGCCTGTACAATTAGGTTATTGGAAGTATTTGTGTCAATTTTAAACTCAATTAAATCTTAGAGTAAGGACAAAAATTTCAGAATTTGATTTATCAACAAGTGCTGAAGAGAATGGGGTTATTTTAATAGGGGTTTTTACTTAACATTTTTTTCTTCTCTTTTTTATTTTAAGAGAGTAAGAAAAAAATTTAAAAAGACAAAATAGGAAAAACAAGAAGCAAAGTAGAATACAGAGTTCAAAAAAAATTAACATCATAAAATCATTGATACATTACATATTGTTAACAATAGTTGTTAAAGTTACAAAGTCAAAACAAAAAGTGGCTAGACACTCAAACATTGACAGTACAAACTCTTCTGTTCAATGATCTAACAAAAGCTCAGTAACATGATCTTCTATATACAGACTATATATACCATTATATCTTTTAGAGCACTTTCTTTCCCTTTCACTTTTACAATAGTTATTATATCTATTATACTTTTATATCTATTATACTTTTTGGATACCATTATTCTGTCCATTCTTATTACTTTTTACACTAGAGAGACAATGTGATATTTACTAATGTGAGTCTTGTTTATTTCATTAATGAGGATATTCTCAAGTTGCCTCCATTTACCTATAAAGGCCTCAAGATCATCCTTTTTTAATAGCTGAGTAGTACTCCATTGTATAAAAATACCTTTTTTTAAAATCCACTCTGCAGTTCATGGGCATTTTGGTTGTTTCCAAGATTTAGCTATCAAAAATTGTGTTGCTATGAACATGGGTGCACATATATTACTGTGACATGACCTTTTCAATTTTTCTAGGAAAATACTTAGGAGAGGAATAGCTGGGTTGAATGAAACTTCCAATCCTAGTTTTTTGAGGAATCTCCATAATGACCTCCACAGTGGTTGCACCAGTTTGCACTCCCACCAATAGTGGAGAAGTGTTCCTTTTTCCCCACAGCCTCTTTTCTTTCTTCTCTTAAGCAAGGAGACTTTGAAGTCAAAAACCAAGAATAAGAGGTAACAAAGATAATGAGCCCTTTAGGCTTCCCTGAACTCTTGCTAACTACTTGAGATTTTTCTGCAAAACATAGATTGAGTAAAAAAAATTCTTTATATTGACAGACACTTTGACTTAAGCTGATATCTGAGTTACAGTTGTGGTTGCATAAGTTAGTTTTTATGAGTTCATGTTTATCTTTATTAGTCTAGTAAATAACCTTTTCTATATTTTTGTATAGCAATTTTTCATTATAATTTCCTGGCTTATTCTTTTAAGATGCAACAGTCTATATTATTTCTACCCTTTTTTTCTGTTTTGCTTTTTTTCTCTAAATGAAAAAATAAATAAATAAAGTATACCTAAAAGTCAATACTAAAACCTTGTAAACATATGCAAAAAAAAAAAAAGAAAGAAAGAAAGAAAGAAAGAAAGAAAGAAAGAAAGAAAGAAATGCAACAACTGGGAATGGGAGTGCACACTTGTAATCCCAGAACCTGGAAGTCTGAGACAAGGATTTCTGCGAGATTGAGGCCAACCCAACTACATATCGAGATCCTGTCTCAAAAACAAAAACAAAAATACAACAACAACAACACAAGACCAAAAAACGAAAACAAAAAAGATGCAACATCATTACTCTTGCAGATGCAACATATTGTTTCTGATTTTGAACAAGTGATCATGTTTCCCATTTTGTTCAAGATGAACTTGATTTACCTATGTTACATTGGAAAACACAGTAGAATCCCACTTTAAACAATAAATTATATAATTACTTTATCATTTATCACTATGTCTCTTGTTTATTATTTTGGAAGTATTTTTAGCAACAGTTCATCCTTCTCACCTTCAGTTTTTTAAATTCACAATAATGCTACCCTGTTATATAAAAAATATAAATTTGCCACTCATTGTAATTTTACAAAAATATGACAATCATACTTCTATGACTATCTGTAAAGGAGATAAGGAAAAATTTATCTCTGTTTTCTACTAGAAAGAACATTATAGCTGAATGGGTAAAGTGTAGATTTTGCTTTTGTACATGTCTGGGTTTAAATCTCCACTTTAGTAATAACTGTGAATTATAAATTCTACTTTTGCACTCCTATTTTTTGATTCTCTATTTGTCATTAATATAAAAACACTCCAATCCAATGAGTTTTAAAAGGTCAATGTAAAGGTAAATGTAGTTAGCACTATTCTGATAGCCTCTAAAAAGTGGTTATTTTAATGCTTTATTATCTTCTTTCAAAAAAACCCTCTGCAATACAAATAGATAATAAATAAGCTACATTTGGTTCCAACAAAAATAAATGAACTTCCAAAATTGAATTAACCAGAAACTTATTTCCTATTTTAAGTAATAGAAGTAATTATTGTATTAAATTCTCTAGTAAGTTCCATATTGAAGTACAAGTAACCGAGAAGTTACACATTTGAAAATTTCAGAAATAGAAGTAAAATCTTTATATTTAGTTTCAAATAAAAATTTAGTTTTCTACATATAACTTGATGTTTATTTAAGAGCATTTTTTCTATTTAAAATTAATCTAAACTTAATCTGAGCATATAGTTCTCAAAGACTTTTTCTCTGCTTCAGAAATCATTTTCTGAATTTTGAAAAAAAAATCTCAATTCAGAAATCTTCATATATCATTTTTTGATTGTTCAATTTAAGAGAAATTAAGGATTTTTTTATTTTCAAAAAATAATTATTAGAAATGTTTTCCTCTTTTTAAGGTCACTCTGAATCAGGAACAACATTAGCAAGAGAGAGTGACATTATATAAATACATACATATCTACATATATGTAATCTTTATAACCTTTATATATAGAATTATTTATATATATTCTTTTTAAATAAACTATATATAATATATATATATAATATATATTATATATATTATATATATAATGATTTAGTTTGTTGGATGATGGTGAGGATGGATTCATGTCTTCATTGTATGTCAGAGGCAAATGGGGAAAAGCCTGTAGGCAGGGCTTGCAGAATGGTGTTCTCAGCTGGATACCCACAGAAACTCCTGTACACACCCTGGCTCAGACCACTGCACTGTGCCTGTGCCCTGGTGTGCACCCCCCCATGTGCCAGCCCAGTGGAGGACCACCACACCCACCCTGGCTTGGACCACTGCATCACACTTGCATCTGGCATGCTCTTCCCGTGCGCCTGGCCCAGAGGAACAACACAACCACCCAGATCAGCCCACTGTCCTCAGCTACCCTCCCCATCTCTTAAACCAAGCACTGCTATGAATGTCTGGCTCCTACTCTCCTGCCCAGAACCTTGAATTGCAGTGGATTGGCCTTGCTGGTTTGAAGGGAGACTTAGTGGCCCCTCACTCAGATGGAGGACCTCAGCATGTTCTGATCACTATGGTACCCAACAATCAGATGGACATCAACCACAACAGGTGGGCCCTAGGAAACACACTGTTGACAGTTGTGACTATTGGGACTGAATAACCAGATATAGGCCCAGAGGTTGAAAATGACAAAACAAAAAAAGAAAATGCAATCTCAAACATCTAGTTCATCAGGAGCAAGAACAGGCAACATTGAAATAGAGGACTTTAAAAGTCATACACCAGAAATCTCTGAAAAGATAGCAAATGAAGTAAAGAAACAAATCCATGAGGCTATAGAGGAAATCAAATTAGAAATAATTTGTCACATAAAGGCAGAAATAACAACCTTAGTAAATGAGTTGCTCAGCATAGCTAGAGAAGAAATACATTAAAAATACAGGAGCATGGGAAACTGATTGAAACTCTGAATTAACAATGTAGAAAACAAGCAGAATCAATGAAACAAATTCAAAGAGATACCCAAGAAACAAAAACTTCTATTGAAAGCAAGCAAAACTGTTTAAATGAAACTGAGGGTAGAATTTTAGACCTTGAAGACAGGATCACAGATAACTTTCATGAAAGGATATAATTTATAAAAACAACAAAGCAGCATGAAATGACAATCTAGCATCTTCAAGATGATGCCAAGAGAAACAATATAAGACTAATAGGCATCAGTGAAGATGCAGGAGTCAATGCAAATGATATAGGTAAACTATTCAGAGAAATAATAGCAGAAAATTTCCCAAACATGGGGGAAAAATCTGATATACAAATAAGTGAGGCATATAGAATGCCAAACAATCACAACCAACATAAATCTATACCCAGACATATAATAATTAAGACAGCATAAAAAGTAAAACACTAAAACAGAATACTAAAGGCTGTTAGAGAAAAGAAACAACTCACTTATCAAGGAAAGCCTATTAAAATCATGGCAGACTTTTCAGCACAAATCTTCAGGTTAAAATGAGCTTGGAGTGAATTATTTCAAGCCCTAAAAGAAAACAACTTTCAAGCCAGACTGATGTACTCAGCAAAACTCTCTTTCAAATTTAATGGAGAAACAAGATACTTCCAAGACAAAGAACAACCGAAGAAATTCATGTCCACCAAACCAACTCTAGAAAGAGTACTGAAAGACGTGCTAGAGATAAAAATGACCACAATCTCCAGAACAACAACAGAAAGAAACCACCAGGCTAGGAAAATAATTAAACAAGGGAGAAAAGCAGGAAACCAACAAAAGGAACACAACATGGCAAAGTCAATCCATTGCATATCAGTGATATCCATAAACATAAATGGGCTCAACTCACCTACCAAAAGAAAAGGAATGACAGAATGGATCAAGAAACAGGATCCCACAATATGTTTTATACAAGAAACACATCTGACTCAAAAAGAAACTTGTAGGTCAAGTCAAAGGATGGAAAACAGTAGTCCATGCAATAGGAACCCAGGAAAAAGCAGGGGTAGCTATTCTGCTTGCAGACGAAGTGAACTTCAAACCTAAAATGATTAAAAGAGATAAAGAAGGTCACTACACACTTGTAAGCAGAAAACTACCAGAGGAAGAACTAAATATATATGCACCAAATACAGGAGCACCCAACTATATAAGACAAATGCTAATGGACAAGAACACAATTGTAATAGGACACCTTAACACCCCATTGTCACAAAGAGATAAATCAACTAGACAAAAAGTCAGCAAAGAAATAACAGAAATGAATCATACCTGTGAGTGAATGGACTTAGATGTTTACAGAATGTTCCACTCAACCACATCAGAATATACACTCTTCTCAGCTGCACACGGGACATTCTCCAAAATAGACCATATAACTCATAAAACATTCTTAAGTAAATGCAAACAGGTGAAATTATAACATGCATAGTACCTGGCCATAGTGCACTAAAATTGGAAAAAAATTAATGGCAAAATAAACTGCAAAACCTGCATAAATATGTGGAAATTAAATAACAACCTTCTGAACAAACAGTGGGTTACAAATGAAATTAAAGAAGAAATAAAAAAATACCTACAATACAATGAAAATGCAGATACAACATACTGTAACCTATGGGATGCAATGAAAGCAGTCCCAAGAGGGAAATATATAGCAATAAACAGTCACATCAAGAAAATGGAATGAACACAAATAAATATCCTAATGCTACATCTCAAGCTTCTAGAAAAGGAAGAGCAAGTCAAACCCAAAATTCATAGAAGAAAGGACAACACAAAGAATTAACAAATCCAAGAGCTGGCTTTTTCAGAGAATAAACAAAATTGATAAACCTCTAGCCAACCTTATCAAGCAAAAGAAAGAAAAAATTCAAATCCATGCAATAATGACTAAAAAGAGGGAAATTACTACAGATCCCATGGAAGTTCAAAAGATCATGAACACTTACTTTGAAAATCTCTACTCACATAGGGTGGAAAAAACAGGAAATGGACAGATTTCTAGAAACATATGAACTTCCAAAGTCAATCAAGAAGATGTAGCAATTTTGAATAACCCAATATCAGTTATTGAAATTGAAAATGAAATTAAAAACTTACCAGCAAAGAAAAGCCCAGGTCCTGATGGATTCATGGCTGAATTCTACAAGAAATTTAGAGAAGTTTTGATGCAAATACTCCTTAAACTCTTCAATGAAATTGAAAAGGGAGCAGTCCTCCCTAAATCATTCCTGGAGGCAAGTATCACTCTGATACCAAAACCAGAGAAAGACCCAGCCAAAAAGGAGAACTATAGGACAATATCACTAAAAGTAGAATTGGAAGTTCCATTCAATCCAGTTATCCCATCCTGGGTATTTTCCAAGAAAAATGGAAAAGGTCATGTCACAGTGATACGTTTGCACCCATGTTCATAGCAGCACAGTTTGTGATAGCTAAATCTTGGAAACAACTAAAATGCCCATCGACCACAGAGTGGTTGAAAAAAAGGTGGTATTTTTATATAATGAAATACTATTCAGGTATAAAAAGAGTGGTCTTGAGGCCTTTATAGGTAAATGGAGGCAACTTGAGAATATCTTCATCAGTGAAATAAACAAGACTCACTTTAGTGAATATCACATTGTCTCTCGAGTGTAAAAAATAATAAAAACTGACCAAGTAATAAGTTCCAAAAAGTATAATACAGATTGTAAAAGTGAAAGAGAAGTAAAGGGCTCTAAAAGATATGACAGTATGTATAGTGTGTAAGATAGATGACCTTATTACTAAATTTCTGTTGGATCATTGAACAGAAGGGTTTTCACTGTCAATGTTTGAGTGTCTAGCCACTTTTTATGCTTTGACTTTGCAACTTTAACAACTATTTTTAAGATGACAGTATGTAATATATCAACTAATGATTACATAATGTTATTTTTTTTTAATTCTGTATTATCCTACCTTTTTTTCTATTTTGTTTTTTCTTTTCTTTCTTTCTTTAAATAAAAAAACCTAATTTGGCACACTTTCCGCCTTCTCAGACTCCATGAGTATCCCCCCTCTATACACTAGCTTGTATTCTTCCATCTCCTCTCAAAATGGTGTCCTTCCTTCAGGATTAAATATGTGTCCCACATCAAAAACAAAAAAACAAAAACTCCTGTACACCCAGAGGCACATGAATACAAGCACTGTATGTGAAAATTCCTTCTACAGTGATTGCAGAAGCTGTGCCAGTATTTCATAATTCTTTGCATAGAACATGTTGACATTCATACTGTGTTGTGAAAACTTTTAATCCTATAATACCCTATACAACCCATATAGCTGTTTTTGATGTGACCACATATAATAACACCTATTTTTTTTTCAGGAATATTTTTGGAGATAAAATGTGAAGGAAAAAGACTTTTAACTTTGGGGTAAAAATAATAATAACGTTTCAAGATTTCAGTGTAAAAATCAATCAAATGGATTGATAACAGACCTTTTTTACTTTGGGGCATATGTGGGCAAAGAGAGAGAGAGAGAGAGAGAGAGAGAGAGAGAGAGAGAGAGAGAGAGAGAGAGAGAATATCATGAAAATACTTTCCAATCAATGATATTTTAATCTCTCACCAATAGCTTCCTGTTATTCTTAACTTCTTCTTAAAACCTGTACAAAGCAACTAAGCAACCAGTGGGTTTTTTTTTAATTTATTATGCTACTTAAATCTCTGAAATGCCTTCCCATTGGAAATGCATTTCAAGATTCTTTCCAAGATGTCAATGTCATACTGTATCTAATCTTACATGTGTCAACATTTCCAATCTTATTATTTTAAATTTTGCTCCAATTCTACCTACCCTAGCCTCTTCTCTTTTTTCTTTTCTTTTCTTTTCTTCTATTCTATTCTATTCTATTCTATTCTATTCTATTCTATTCTATTCTATTTCTATTCTGTCCTGTTCCCTGTCCTTTCCTTTCCTTTCCTTTCCTTTCCTTTCCTTTCCTTTCCTTTGCTTTGCTTTGCTTTGTTCTCTCTCTCTCCTTTCTTTTTCTTCCCTTTCTCCTTCCTTCCTCTCTCTCCTTCTCCTTTTCCTTCTCACTAGCATTTTCATTCTCCTCCTTCTCTTTCTCTGCCTCCTATTTCTCTTCCTCCTCTTCCTTTTCCTTCTTTTCCTCCTCTTCTTCCTTCTAAAGACCTGGATCTTCTTATATTATTACCTGTGTTTATCTTTCACTAAAGCATAAGATTTCTGAGAACAAGAAATGTATCTGACTTACCACCTGCTACCCTTCAAGCACCTGTCACAGTCAGGCACTAGCAGATTCTAGACAAGTGTGTGTTAGGGGATTCTGCACCCTATATACACTTAGCTTCTCTCACAAATGATATAAGAAACATGAAGAACAAACTATTGTTCTTAATCTTAACTAATCTATTTTTCAAATAGCCCAACGGTGCTCAACGGGTATTGTCTTGGTATTATACTATGGTTAAAAGTTCTCATGGCATTGATTTGTATGAGATAATATAATACGTTGATTCAAAATGCTATATTTGTTTTTTCACACATAAATTGGAACCTCAAAATATCAACAAAAAATTCAGAGTAAAATTTATAGAAGTGATCTGGTGTATAATTAATAGGTGGAAATACTATAACTGAAAGTGTCTGTGAGAACATTCTGCACCTTTATTCTTTTTCATAAGAAAATGTATGATAAATCTCTAAGGCCAGATCTTACTCAGATTTCACTTTCACTTTTCAACAAGCTAAGCTAAAACTGAGAAGAAAAGAAAGCAGTTACAAAGAGAATACAGTTGTCATTTTATCTTTGTCTTAATTTGTGTTTCTAAAGACAAGGGAATACACAAATGACCTTTAGTTACTGCTTTTCCTATCTTAACAACTTACTCAGATCAGTAAAAAAATTGATCACTTAAGAGAAGTCTCATTAAAAGTATAACATTTGGAAAACAAATAGTAATTACATAGCAAGACAATGTTATCGAAACTGCATTTAATATTATTTTTCAGGCATTCTAGAAAATCCTTTACTTTTTATTTAATGTTCACAAGTATAAGTAAAATAGTATGGTTATTTTTATGGTTCAGTTAATAAAAATGGAGATACATAGAGGTTAAAAGAAATTCCCAAGCTGAATATCTTTTGTATAAAACTGATCTGCTGAATATAACATGCATTTTTTATGAATTATAAGTGCTTTTAACAGGCAATTTATGAATATTAAGTAACTTACATATACATTATGGATAGGTAATAATGATAATCCTTCTTTTAGTTTAGTGATTGCAATTCAGTTTACAAATACATATAAGGAAGTTCATACTTTGGTATCACATGGCTTTTTGGTGTAACAAGAGCTTTTTATTGTATTAGAATTAGTCTTCATAAGAATTTTGCTGCAGAATTATCTATGGTAGAGTTGCTTTTACTATTGACTTATGCAACTTAAGTATGGTTGATAGTCTTCATGGATCTTAGGACAGAAACCACAAATTCAAAAATAATTTTAGAATACTTCTAAAAGGAAAAAAATTTTTTTTTTTTGGTATCAGGAATCAAACTCAAGACCTCATGCTTTCCAGGCAGACACTGTACCACTGAGCTATATCCTCAGCTCCAGAAAAATGTTTTAAAGTCTTCCCAGATGCCAAGAGTGTCCCCAGTGTTTGAAACCAGTGGACTCAATAGCTGTATGTATGATGAATTAGTTATGCTCTTATTGCTCTCTAGAGAGATTACCAGATAATCAAGAAACTAAGGACTTGATGGGATGTGAGGCTGCTTTCTATGACAGAGATGTTAACACTGAATTTTACTCCACTTGGCATTGCACATTTTCCAGTCTGGATAGCAGAAATTTGAGACTCTGTGAGTAAATACATGATAATAAATTTAGAAAAAGATGTTTAAAAGCAACTGACTTAGGTAACATTGGCCATTTTTATTTTTCTATACGTCCTAATTTTTGTTCATTAAAATACTGAACTGATATTTAAAGTGATGCTGAAATAATGAAGTGAATCTTATGTGCAAGCAGCTTGAAGTAGAATGATACATAAGAAAGAAAGAAGAAACAGGTAGCTCAGGCACAAAGAGCCATCAAACCTTCCTTATGTTCTGCTTAGGTTTGCCATGTGACCAGTACACATTCACATTCACATTTAAACTATTACTACCTTAGGGAGTTTTGTTAAATGTAATCTATCATTTCTGATTTTTTCTTAACCCTATTAATAGCTTCTATTCATCTTTCATAGTTCAATAAGAAACAAAAGCATATGTCAAGTAAGGAAATCTTTTATTCAGTGTGACTAAATCCACACCTGTGGTATATAATACTTGCTACCACACTGAGAAATAATTGAGCAGATTGGGTGGATCTCTGTCAGAAAACAATGCAAGAGGGTAGGATTTTGATAACTTGTGGTCAAGTCATACACATTAGTGCAATGTTTTCTTTGCACATGTCTTTCTGTGAATGACCCCTTTAAGAGTACTGAGATGAAGGTTTATCTAATGGACTAACTGGTCGTGGAATAGACTCAAAGATATTTCAAACAAACTACAAGAATCCCCCAAGTAGTCCTACCACAAATCCGTTGTTGATCATGGATTCAGCCTTCAGCAGGCAAAGGAAAGGAAATAGAGTTCAAAGCAAGGTGAGGGGGCTCATGGCCAAAAAATTCCATATGCACAGACCTACTTATGGCCTATTCTAACCCATATGGAAGTTCACTGCTTTTACCATTTAGAGTTCCCAAGAGAGCCTGTCTGGAAGGAGAAATAAATCCCAGTCCCCACTAACACCAGATCTTGCTTACTGCATGTGGGATATTACTCAGCAGGCACAGCTGTGCTTGCAATTTTATATAAACATCTGAGGCCTTTCCTCAAGCATGAGTCTCTCTTTTAGAGCATTTTCCTCCCAATTTCAAATTCCCTCCATTTATATGATCTGCAGAAACTGGGCCAAATGTAAATCATGTTAAAGGGTGAAAAGAGATTATATTTGAGCCAAAACCCAGAATTTCACCCACTTGAATCCTTACCACAATCCACAATACCTCAAATGCAATGTGTCTGAGCTATGTGAACAAAAGGCAAGGCCAGGTGAAGGCACAGTTTTCAGCATTATATGGCTTTTGCCCTGAATCCCAATGTAACATCGCCACTTCAGGCAGTTACCAAAAGGATCTGGCCCCAGATTTGTCTTATATGCCAAATGTGTGGGAGAAGATCTCATCACTACTGACTTAGAGTTTAACTTCATAACAAAACTCTCCACCCATTAGGACAGAAGCCAGTACCATTGCCTGCCTTTGACAATGACCCAATCTTGGTGGAAAAAGGAGGAAGGTGACTAGGAGGCCACTGTGTTGGTAGATGCAAAAGGAAAGGCTTTCCATTGAAGATCACTGGGAAGAAGTCATACTCACATTGTGTCTATCCCCTTGAGATTTGAAACCTGTGCACAGTTCAGTCACAGTTTTTGCCTTTTTAATATCTATTCTTTCTTTTATTAGTAATGGCTTCCTGATTTTCCTAGCTCATTCTAAATTAAGTGATTCAAGTAAAGTTAATCCTGCCTCTTTGCATTCAGATGCACAAATGTTTCACATCCAGGCAATCAGGAGTATTTCATCCTTCTAGCTGCAACAATTCAGTAATGACAATGAAAACTGATGGAGGCCAATGAATTTCAATTAGAGAGACTTCATTAGCACTCAAGAAAGAATCTATACTTTCAACTAGTTTCTAGAATTTCTGGCAGTCATCTTATCATTGTTAAAATCCTACTGAGAACAGAACCAGTGCAGAGGGAAAACATCACTATTTTTTTTTTTTTTTTGCAATTTAATGAGGGTATAGTCTCTTTTTCTCCTTCTTCATCACTCACCTCTTATTTATTTATTTATTTATTTCTCAAGCATATTTAGACTACATTGTTGTTACTGTTATCTAAGAGACAGTTGTCAGAGATTTGTTACATATTATGCTTTCTTAATGAGCTGCCTACTCAGTGTATATGTTAATCACATATGTAGGAAATGCCGTGCATGCTTTTATTCATAGATGCTGTTTTGGGAGGTTGATGGGTTACGCTAAATCCAGAGTCAAGTCTCAGTAATTTGTCATTGTGATGAGCTCTCATCTATATGGAGCCCCAAGATCTTATTACTGTTGTTGATTTGAGGAAATGTACCCCAAACTCATTATTTATTTATCATTTATGCCATTCCTATGAGAATAAAGTTATTTTTGCTATCTACTCTGCCTTTTAGAATCTTCTGTGTGACAGTAGAATTTTCTTCATTAATTGATCTTGTTCAATAAAGCCCAGAGGATATTATTTCCATTAGTGGAAAATATTTCAGATATTTTCGAGCTCTTTATTAGGCCATTCAATTCAATTATCTCATTGATTATAGTATAATTCATTTTATTCTCTAAGAAACTTGGAACTCAAGAGCAGAGCATCAGCGCCTATATTACTTTTTTTTCAAGCCACTATACTTAGAGTTGAGAGAGCATCTAAGTAGAATGTGTGCTTTGGAGATGCTGCATATCCTGGTGAAAAAGGGACCCTTAAAATTGTACTTGTCGGTGCACTGAAATTAAGAACTCCAACTTGTACATGTATCAAGTCTCATTATTTGAATCTCAAGCTGGCAAACTGAAGGGCTTCTGGCAAGCCCTGTTTTCTGAGTAAAATGATCTCTCCAGGCTAAGCATGAAGCCATCTGTAACAGCTTAAATTGCTTCCTTAGTCACCAGGAGAAAGTAATGGCAAGAGTGGAACAGTTATTGTAAGCCCTTAGTCTTCTTTCACCTCCAGGGTATTCTTACTGCCAGGAGGGTTCTCTGTACTCCGTTCTGGTCTGAGCACTCTCTTCTGGCTTTGGTCTGGCACAAATTTTCCCTGTTTTCATTTTATAGGAAAGAATTCCTGTATGATCTCCAAAATTTACACAGAAAATCAATTCAGGGTATGTAATTTGCTCAGTGGCAAAAGTATCTGGAAATGAAGTGTGATTTGTGGTTATGGTCATTCTGCCACATTCTGAAACCCTGATAGATTGGCCATAATCTTCTTATAAATCTACACAAAGCCTCAATTTGTATTTGCAGCCTAAATTTTTAGTTTCCATTCTTTTTGTCCCTGGTAACTTCTTGGGAGATTTTAGACTTTGTCAACTTAGAAAAATCACAGAGCAGCATATGTATTTTCCATCCTCCCACATATTCGTTCATATTTTATGCATACGACAGCACCCCAGCTTCACATAGACAGACCCTCATCACTGCATAGTGGCACCCTAAGGACTTGTTGTGATTGGGGACATTTGTGTTCCCTAACAATTTTAACTGTATTTTGGCATGTCATGTTACCACTTATATGGAGAGACAGTAAAGCTGGAACTATATATTGCTTCAAAACTAGTAAGATACGTTTGTCTGATATTGTTGTAAAAGAAATATAAAAATATAAAAAATTGCAGCACAAATTTTCTTCCTGTAAGTTCGTAGTATGAGTTTTTTGAATTTGTTTCTGTAGAAAAATATATATCTTAAATTCTTGGAATTTGGCAGCAAAATCTGGACTTTGGGACTCTCTCTTTTCTTAGAGTTTTACTGTTTAGATTACACAGCACACTAAAGTTTTTATATTGTCTTTGGGAAACTGTCTTAAAGCTGCCAAATGTCATCCCATGTCTATCTTATCATGATGGCTGAATGATATAAAAGAATAAGATAGGCAAATGTTTCAGAAATACTTTCTCCTCTACCTAAAGCACCTGCTATGATATCACCTGGTGATATTTACAGTCAACTTTCTAGAATCATGTTGCTTCAGATACCTGTGAGCTTCCTCTGATTGCTCAGAAATTGAAAGTTTCCTTAGGGTGCAGGGGGACTAAATCTCACTAGAGTAATACAACATGCCTCTAATTAATTTTTTTCCCCATAAATATATTTGTGTGCCCACATTAACAAACTAAGAATCAGAGTAGGTCCATCATAATTTCATCCATACTGTAATCTAGAGTATTATCTTGTTTCCTTTTAATAGCTCAGCTAGCCCTAAAGAGCTATAGTGTGGAAAGTTTATATCATTAAAAATAATATATTCAAAATGGAGACAACTTGAGGCTGTCTTCATTAGTGAAATAAGTAAGAATCATATTTATAAATATCACATTGTGTCTCTAGTGTAAAAAGTAATACAAAATGTAGGAGTAATAAGAACCACAAGTGTGTAATAGCTATTGCAAAAAAAGAGAGGAAAAGAAAGTGCTCTAAAGGATATAACTGCATGTATGTTTAAGTGTGTAGGATTGATAACTATATTACTAAGTTTTTGTTGGGTAGGATAGGCAGTTCAGAACTGTTTGCAGTCTCACTGTTTGAATATCCACTTTATATGCTTTTCTTTTGTAACTTGAACAACTACTTCTAAGAAGATAATATGTAATTATCAACTAGTGATTTCTTACTGTTTATTTTTTTTTGAAATTATGTATTATTTCTATCCTCTCCGTTTTTTTTTTCTTTAAATAAAATAAAAACTGCTTGGGATTAAAAAATATATTCAGGTCATCATGAATCCAAATTCATTTTATGATTTTCTCTTCATACCTGAGTGAAAAGTTACATAGACTGCTCAGAAATTTCACATAAGAATGTGTCTAAGAAGACCAAATATATGAAGCTTCTCTTGGAAACACAGCCACTGGAAATTTAGTGGTTTTTAATTGGTAGATGAAGTTGGCCATTACAGTCTTTATAAAAACCTCATGAACAACGTTAGTATTTTGTTAATCAAGGAGTTGAGAGTCAGAAATACTGACATAACGTTGGCACTGCACCACTTTACTATGACGTAGCTTGTCATACTCTCTTGGTTCTTCCAGTCTGTGGGTTTATAGGTAAATTTTATCCTCAGAAAAAGTGGTCTGGCTTACCTTTAAGAGTGCTTTGAGGGTCAGGGGTACAGCTCAGTGGCACGGCGCCTGCTTGGTAAGCACGAGGTCCTGAGTTTGATTTCCAATTCCAAAATAAATAAATAAATAAAATAAAAATAAATAAAAAGACTGCTTTGAATCATTTAATTCATTTATCTTTCCATTCAAAGATATGTATTGAGTGCCTTATATTAGAAAAAATATATGAAAAACATTCCTCTCCAACCTTGAAAGAACATCAAAATCACATGTTAAAGATACAAACACCCAGGATACAGATCTCCTAAATTAGATTTTTCTAGAGGGGTAGCAAGTAAGTTTGTGCATATTACTAACAAATTCCCAAATAATTATGGATTACTAAAATAGTGATCAAAACCAACATAAAAGTCTCCAGGTAACAGAAAAAGTTTTTAAATTAACATTCTTATTTACTGCAACTTTTACACAACTAAATTTGTGCAATATTTAATTTGCAGTGGTATAAATTTTTCTTTTAGGTGAATCCTTTAGCTGATAGCTTTGGTGTGTCAATAGATCATCTAAAATTGTATCAGGAAAAAAGAAAAGCCATTTTACTGAGAATTAGATTAATGTTCATCTGAAAAACTCTGTGATTCTTATGTCTTCAAAAGTTACTTAGGAAAAAGAAAGTATTTTGGGAAAAATATTTTCAACCAAAGTTTTATTCTTGGCTATATTAGCTTCTAAATATAAAAGCTATTTAAAAGTATTGAAAAGTCAAGGTCAGATGTGATATCTATTATATTTTCTAAAAATTATCTGTGTATATATACCACATAAATATAATGAAAAAATTATAAAACAAAAATATTATCAAAATAAGTGACCATTCAAATAAAATTGGAGAAGCTATCTGAGTATTACTGTACAACTACATCACTTGTGGATATGTCTCAAGTTCTACATCAAGAGATCTAGTCTTTGTCTTGGTGAAGGAACACAGGGTCTATAAACTGGCTTATATTCAGCAAATGAGGTAGAGTCAACAGATTTTCACTATGAGAATTCAAATCACTTTTCTGCCTCTAAAGATTTGTGTGTGTGTATGTAGGGAAGTAAATCATATTGATAAAGTTATATTTTGTTTCCTTCCTCATATGGTTTAATTCTTACCAACACAATGATTAATTAGCCAGAGTCACAAATCTTAGACATCAGAAAGTGTTTCTTCTATCTTAATAATTATTATAGCAATTATACCTGAAGATTAGATGAATATTTTAGTCTGCTCAGGTTGCTGTAACAAAATGCTGACAACTAGGTGTATTAAACAAGAGATATTCATGTCTTCAATTATAAATGCAGAGAACTCCACAATTAGGGTTCTGGAAAATTCAGTTCTTGGTGAGGACTCTTTCCTGGAGAAATTTTTTCTGTGGATGGTTACAATATCATTGTATTGTCACATTGTAGAGCTTACTCGTCTTTTCCTTTTCTAATAAAGATATCAATCTTGTCATGGGGGCTCCCTCTTGATGAGACCATTTTTTTTTAATTTAAAGAAAAAAAAATTGAAACAGAAAGAGGGTAGAAATAATACAAAATCTCAAAAACAAAACAAAACAGAAAAACAAAAATAGTAACCAGTAAGAAATCACTAGTTGATAATTACATATTTTCCTCTTTAAGTAGTTATTCAAGTTACAAAAGTAAAGCCTACAAAGTGGACATACAAACAGTGAGACTGCAATCAGTTTTGTTCATCCATCCAACTAAAACCTTAGCAACATAGTCATTAATCCCACATACTCAAACATACGTGCAGTTTTATCCTTTAGAATACTTTCTTTTCCTCTCTTTTTTCTTTACAATAACTATAATACATTTTTGTAAACTACTTAGAAGTTCTACACATGTATAAGTCTCTACACATATACCTAGTCTTTCTGTATTAGAGGGAGAAACAAATCAAAACAAGTCAACAATACAAATTCCTACAGAAACATGAAATGGAAAGGACATATAAAACCACAATACTAGGTGATCTACAGTAGTTACTAGGATGTCTCTTGTTATTTTCAATAAAATTGTCTATATCGTCAAACATAGTATAGTTAAACTTAGCATTGGATTACACTATTAATAAAATCTAAACATTGGAGACATTATAGGACTTCAAAGGCAGCTAACAATCAAACCAGAATGGGTATCCTATTGAATCCTGTCATCTTCAGAGTAGTTGCCCCTATTCTCAGACTCGGCACTCTCAAGCATACCAGATTCAAATAAAAGCAGTCAAGCTAAAACAGCAATATAACCAATTTTCTCTGTCTTATATCTGCTATGCTATTTTTCTGTCATTGTTGTTTGTTTACTTTTCTCCTTCATTCCACTGTCTTCCCCTTTTCTTTGAGACTTTTCTGTCATTGTTCCTGGAACCCTGGTGATTTTCTTCTCTCTCTCTAGACTGTCCTTCAGTATTCTTTGCAGGGTTGGATTGGTGGTCACAAACTGCCCCAGTTCCTCTTTGTTGTGGAAATATCTTGTCTCTCCATTAATTTTGAGAGACAGTTTTGCAGGGTACATCATTCTGGGTTGGAGGTTATTTTCTTTCAGGGCTTGGAATATTTCACTCCAAGCTCTTCTTGATTTGATGGTTTGCATTGAGAAGTTTGCTGTGATTTTGATGAGTCTTCCTTTATAGGTAATCTGTTTCTTTTCTCTGATCACTTTTAATATTCTGCTCTTGTGATGGATTTCTGGGATCCTGATTATTATATTTCTGGGTGTAGCTTTGTTTTGGTTGTAGCTGGCTGGAGTTCTGTATGCCTCATTTATCTGAACTTGACTTCTGTTACCTATGTTTGGGAAGTTTTCTTAATTATTTCTGTGAATAGACTTTTTACTTCATTTGTATTTGTTGCTGCATCTTCATTTACATATTTTATTCTTAAGTTATAAATCCTCTTGTCATCTTCTAGCCTTTGTATCACTGTTTCCTGGTTCCTTGTTATTTTTAAGAGATCCTTCCTTTCGTGATCATATGTTGCAAATCTATCTTCAAGTTTTGAAAGTTTGTCTTTAGTTTCTATTAAAAGGTTTTGCCAGCTTTCAATGGAGTTTTTAATTTCCTGATATTCTCTTTGGATCTGTTTCATATATTCTAGGTTTTGTTTATATTCTTCATAAAAGGCTTCTCTCCTTTCTCTGGGTTCCTCTATTCTTTCACTTGTGTCTACTTGAGGATTACCCAGGACTTCTTTTATTAATCTTCTTATATCTTGCTTAACCTGAGTTAGAATTTCAGATTTAAATTCGTTGATGAGGTCATGGAGGTATTTCTTTATTTTCAATGAGGCTGTCTCTGACAGTATAGGTTTGCTGCTCTCAACCTCCTCTGCATTTACCTCTGTTGGACTCACTTTCCCTGGTTCCACAGTTAGAGACTTTTTGCTGTTTCTCTGTCTGGTCATATTTCCGGCCCCCTTCAGTCAGGTGGGTGGTGGAGGTCACTGGGCCTTTTGTATTGCTTACAGTTTTTTTTGCAGTGCACTGGCTAGGGAAGTGCTGCCCCCTAGTCCAATGTGGATCTCTAAGGTGCATGCTGAGAGCTGGCTCCTCCCCCTACTCCAGTAAACCAGTTTATGCTTCAGGAAGTTTGTGTGTTCCCTGGGGATGCCACTGGCTCACAGTAGTCTCGTCCCTGGCTGTTGGGTTTCAACAATGGGCCTGGCCTGGCCCAAACAGATCCCCCCAATGTGTTTTGGACTAGGAGTTGTAGATGGATGCCACCTTGGGTTTTGATTCAAGCAGGCCCTGCCCAACTCCAAAATGTCATCTAGCCAGTCCTCCTGCTCTGGGGAATCCAGTTCCCGTCACTCACCAAAGTTCATGCAGCTCAACTGGCTGTTTCCACTCCCTGCTGCAGCACCTCCTCCAGCTGAAGGTCTGGAGCTCACCAACCCCCGCTCTAGGCAGGGCAGTGATCTCAGCTCAATCGTGAGTCAACTGACTTTAAGATGTGCCAGTACAGTGATCGGGGCTTGCCCAGCTCCAGCCCTCTGTCTGTGCTTCTTTTTCTTCTTTCTTCTTCTTTTTTTCTTTCTTTTTCCTCAGTTTCTTCCTGGGTCATGAGAATTCCTCTCCTTTTGTTTGGCTTTCTCCATGTTGTCAGATTCCAGCATCTGACTTTTTTTTTTTTTTTTTTCTAGAGAGGCTCTCTTATCATGCCACCACTTAGTTGGCCATCTTGCCTGATGAAACCATTTAAACCTAATAACCTACCAAAGGTTTCAGCTTCTAGTACCTAATTTCAGTTATTAGAGTTTCAACATACGTATTCAGGATGGGGATGCAAACATTCAACTCAAGACAAGGCTGCTATATTTGCTCTGCTGTTCCTATTGCAATCAGTGAGCCCAGCTCTGTGACATTCTTTGTCATTATCATTTTAGCTTGCAGAAGAGACCACCACTTATCTTTAGAAGAATGTTGATACTACTCATACTTATACTCATATTTCCTGCTATCTTCATGAAGGCAGTCTCCTCAAAACCCTTGAAATAGATATAGTTGATGGTTGCTTAATAAATTGCACATAATTGATTCTCTTTCAACATCCCATCTACTCAATCTTTTGCATTTCTATATTATCACAGGTAAGTACCATTATCTCAGCCACCAATGACTGGAAGTCATTATTGATTCTAGATTTCAATTAACCAGACCAATTATTTGTTGCTCAGATTTTATATATTAAGTCCAGGGTTATAATGAATCTGTGATTTAATTCAAACCAAACTTACTTTATGTTGCAATGTATTTGATTTATTGTCATCAGAATCCACTTACATATGAATTTTGGAGACTTTCTTTGATAGCAACTAGCAATACCTTATGAGCCCTTTAGCATATATGCTATCTTTTTCCTGTCTAGTATATACAAGAAATCCTCTCTTTGGCATATTCTGAGACTTGACTCTTTTCAAGTGATAGAAGCTGAATAAGAAGTGAGGATAAGAGACCTTCCTCTGGGTACAATAAAAAGTTTTTAAGGAAAAGGAGACAGTTTACTTAGACACTAAGAGGTAGTTGCTTCTGGCATGGGTGGGTTATATGGGTGAGGAAAAAATGTTTCTCTGACTTGTCTATATCTGCCCAAATAGTTCCATTCCAAGTCTAAAGGTCACATTCCTTTCCAGACTTTCTCTGGTGCCTTTCCTTGGTATAAAAACTTAGTGAATCAAGCATTTAATTAACCTTCTAATCTTGCATACCACATAATTATATTTGAGGCTTTACCTTTAGCCATTATTCATGTCTTCATGCCAGGAACTTCTGAATTTGTTACTTAATGTGGCAAAAGAGACTTTGCAGGTATGATTAAATTAAACATCCAGAGATGTGTAGATTATCCTGCATTATTCAAATAGATCTACTACAATTACAAGAATTCAGGTGAAAGACAAAGGCATAAAGTGAAAAGTCAGAGTTAGAAAGAGATTCAAAATCCTACAGAATTGACTTTCAAAATGGAGGTGTTAGCTGTGAACCAAGAATTGTTGCCTGGACACTTCTAGAAGGTGGAGGAAGCAAGGTGAGTCTTCTTTCCGACCCACCAAAAGTCCTGCTTGGACACTTTGATAGCACAGAAGAACTGCTTCACATTTTGATCTTCAGATAGGTAAAATAAAAATATTTGTGTTGCTTTAACTGCATTTGCAATAATTTGTTTTATCAGCAAAAGTAAACTAACATTGTCATGCTTCTATTACAGGATTGTGGTAAAATCAGTATAAAGGCTTTGTGCTTTTCTATAAGTATCTCAAATAGACAAGTGAAGTCTCTAGGACATTTTGAAAATTTTTAGTGTTCCAAGTTTCCAGTGCAATATGACTACCTTCTCCCTTCTGTAATCTTTTCTTCACAACTGTTGCCATGGTGACCATCAAAATCTTCCCCTCTTAGAGATCTATCTGACATCACTATTGTGATATTTTAAGTAACCATGATACCTGTATGCCAGAGATTTCCCATAACCCATTTCTGCTGGATAAGAAGGATAATTTTAGGTTCATCAAATTATAGCCTCAGTGTTTCCATTTTGAGGATGCTTTTTCTTTCCTAAAGTTTTTCCTGATTCCAAATAGTGTGCCATTTCAGTATCTGGCAGAAAACATGGTTTACTACAGATGATTCCAGTGAGTATTTTAAAACAAAAAGCACTGATAGAGTAGAAGTAGCAGAAGGTTGTCATGGGACTATGGATGAATGGAGCATTTGAGAAAATGATTCTGTAGAATTTGGTGAAAGCCTAACATGCTAAGGATGGGCCACCAACACAGGGGAATGTGGGATGGGTAAAGTCAGCTTTGCTTTTTCTCATCCTCTGACCTCTAGTTGGTACTTGCAATTGACCAATTTCAGTGAGACTCGGTCTGGTCACTGGCCCCAAAATACTTATTGTATAGAAATCATCTTTGGTAGGAACGAAAAAAGATAATAAAAAATAACAAAAGCAGCTGGGCGTGGTGGTACATGCCTATAATCCTAGCACTTGGGAGGGTAAAGCAGGAGGATTGTTGCAAGACCTGAGCTACAGAGTGAGCTCAAGGCCAGCCTCAACTGTGTAGTGTGAGATCTTGTCTCCAAAAAAAAAAAAAGAGGGGTATGTAAAATAACTATCAGAAATCTGAACAAATTACATAGAATTCTAATAAGAAAAGAAATTAAAATATACAGAGATAAAACTGGTGGCCCCAGAAGACTGTGACTCAAAGAGTAATTGGGCTCTCAAGCACATACAGCTAGGAATTTTTGTGCTTTGCTCAAAAGTATTCATTATTACTAAAAACCTTAGAAACACTTGTGGTTGTCATTCAAGTTTAAGAAAACGTGAATATAAGGAAAAATATGAAAAACCTTTAACTGCATATGAAAATAAATTAACATACTATTAATTCTGTTACCCAGGTGAAATACTGATTGATTTTTCTTTTTAGTTATTGACATTTTGATGCATTTTTTAACTGTCTTTTCTCATACGTGTTTTACATTTATACACATATATAAGGTAAGAATTTATGGACTTTTAAATTTAATATATTTTTCAGATTTGAAATATGTTTAGAGAATTTGACTACATACTGTTCTATGATAGATATGTACATATCTATCTCTTATGCACATGCATATATTTTATATATTCTATGTCGGTATATCAATATATAGTTTATTTTAAAATTTTCATTGTGATAAATAATGCTATAGTAAATGCTTTGGGGAATTAATATTTGTGAATATTTCATTGTCTCAGAGAAAAATCTCAAAATTTATTTTTTATCTTTAAGTTTCCAGTTCTTTGTGATAATTATTGACTGTCATATAGAAACAGATGTTTTCTTTTACTTTTCAACCTATGCACACTACCTAAAGTTACCTTTTTTACTTAGCCTGCTCCTTTTATATCCTCTAAGCTCATTATAGGGTTCCTGCTTGCTTTTTTTTTTTTAAACCAGGGATTAAACTCGGAACCTTGTGCTTGCCAGGCAGGCGCTTATGCTGCTGAGTTAAACCCTCGGCCTCCCGCTTGCTTTTTATAACACTAAGCAGGATCTACCACACAGTTTGCATGGTTTGATGACTTATAGTGGCCTTATGTGTCATGGCTGAGTTCTTTCATATCCTTGCAGGGGAAAATTGATTTATTTGGAATTTTTTATGTAGCTTCTTTCTTTTCAAATAAGAGTGAAAAAAAATTCTGAGCATTGCTAGTAAGAACAATGTCATATAGACAAATCATGGGTCTTTCCGACCTTAAGTTTTATTTTATAAAAGCCTTCTGATATTTCTGTAGCTATGAGACAAAAGGCAAAACTATTCTTTTTAATATATAAGAGCTAATTCATATAAGCATTTCCAAGTGAATACATTTTGTTGCTTCCCTTAAACCATTAACTACTTTTTTCTTGATATCAATATTTAAATTTGAAATCACAACATGTATATTTAAAATGCATATATATACTTATAATAATTAGAGGTTATTCACAACAGCAATAATATTTCAAATGATAAAAAAATCAATGATAGTGGTAATTTTGCTACATGCTAGACCTTGGATTTCAACCTCATTCAAAGTCCAGGTTTTCAGTCATTTTTATTATTCTCTTTTATATAATTAAATATGACATCAATTGTACTTTCTAGGACTTGACCAATTAGTCACATCCTTACATGTTCTATGGACTCTGTGGTAGCAGAACGATCACTTACACTGATGGTTCAGCCACTATTGGGGCCACAAGGGATGGAATGCATAGATTTCTACCACTCAAGGGAGGGAGGTCAGATTCTTTCTGCTTGGGGATCTTGCCTGGCACATGAAGTGACCTCTGGTGGAGCAGAAGGCCAGAGAACCATAAGGCTTTATAAGAGGCAGCTTAGCCAGATGTATTGGAGACTTTTATTTGGAAATTCTTTAAGATGCACATCCTGCAGGAACATTTATAAATGCCAATGTGGAAGTGTTCTAATATTTATTGTTATTTAAAATTTACATGGCACTTCTGACTTTGGAATTTTGTGGCTCATTGCAAAAGTATTTTTTTATATGTATGGAGGAGTTTATTTGTTTGTTAGTTGTTGAATCTTAGTAAATGTTAATTAATTTTATTTATCTATCCCGTTTTCACTTTAAAATTGGTTTTTTAAAAGATGTATATTATTATGGGTTTAGATACCAGTATGACTACCACTATACAAAAACACCAAATGACTAACAAACTTAGAAATTTCACTCACTTTTGAAGTAATTAGTAGATATGTGAAATCATATCAATTTTTCTTTTAGTTTTCCTGTATGTAAAACTTGAATAATCAGTTGCTTTCTCATAGGATCAATGTAATTATTCAGCAAGGTAATACTGTAAAAATTCCCAAGAGATATTGTTATTTCTTTATTATAATTCCACAATCATAATGTTATTTGAGTGAATAGTAATGTGCTGATCAGTATCTCCACCCATACCAGGTGGTACTGTCTTTCTTCAATTAGTTATTCATTTCATTACTCTCCTGATCACCAAAAACAATGAAAATAACAAATAAAGATTATTTTTCAGTCTATAGAGTATTTTGTATTTACATCTTTCTCACTATAACCAAATGAGCCCAGTAAATTCTGTTTCACTTTAATAAGTTTTTAAGAAGTTCATTCACTTATATATTTTAAGTTTCTACTATTACTATGCTATGTATTACTTTATAAACTTGCTCAACATTATAACAATGATGTGGCAACAGTAATATCTGAACTCTGTTCTTCTGATTCCAAGTACCATACATTCCATTGCCTGTTGAAATACCACTTGGATAACCCCCCCAAAAGACTTGCCAACCATTAAAATCTTGGCCATCTGATTTAATCTTTAGGCTAGATTGCTTGTAAGCTATTTCAGACAGGTGAGAATCTAACACTCTTTCATGATCTCCAAACATTACTTCAACAATTTCCTTAGGTTCTGTGTTTTTATATAGTCCTTCAATGCTTCCTCAAACACAAAAGTTCTAATTGAATTCAATTCTGTCTTCATGATTCAGTATAAGTGAACAGTAGCCTGGTAGATATTGAGACAAATAAAGCAGGAGGACTAAAAAAGGCTAAGATGTAGAAAGAGTGTTGCTGCTTTAGATTTGAAGAAAGTGGGGGAAAATGGCCATGAGAAAAATTCCAGATAGATGGAATATCAAGCATAGAAGCTCCTGAATGTTTGAAGGAAAATGAGAAAATTCATCTGGAGCATGGTGGGTAAGGGAGAATTCTGAACTCGCTCAGAGAGTTGAGAGAGAGGAGGGTATTTTGTGGGGTCTTGAGGCCACTGTAAGAATTTTTCCTTCATTCTGAGATGAGAAGACTTTGGAGGTTTTGGAGAGGGAAGTGAAATGATCTAACTTAAGATTTAAATGGTGAAGATGTTAGTGAGAAGAGGGGGTCACTTTGTGCCTAGGTGTAACTTTTTCCATGCCTTCAACACTTCTTTAAATACTTTATTTTCTAAATTTTATCTGAAAATTAAAGCAAAATTTTATTAAAATACTAAAACAAAGTGGTTTAACTATACAAAGCTGGAGTTTGTTTATTTAGAAGAATTATTGGATTGGATTTTCTGTTTTTTTACAGATTTCTGAAAGCTATAAAACAAGACACACTATTAAGTAATGATGACCTGACTATAAAATACTTTATCCTTTGTTGCTGTTTACTTAGTCTACTGAGACCATAATTCATAAATATTCCAAAATATACACAAATATATCAATGTTGGTAATACTGTCTACATTTAGTCCTATAATCATATATATTATATATACTTAATAAATATTCATTTTGCACATAAGGTATATTCAAAACTATGGTGTAATATTTAATTTAAAATTTTTTTATTACATTAAAAGTTGACACTGCCAGAGGCACTCGGACAGTTTAGAGGCACAGGTCTCCCTTGGAGCCCTGCCCTCTCAGCAGAGACCCACCCAGTGGCAGCCGGTAACTCCAGCCAGAGGTGCCTAGGCAGGTCTAGACTCTGGCCTCTCTTGTGGCCCTGCTTTCTCCACAGATGACCTTTGGGGATCATGGAACTCAGGCCGGAGCCCCAACCCTTTCTCCTAAAACCTTGGACTACAGCTTATTAACTGAACTAGCTTGAGGGGAGATTCAGTGACTGCCTCACCCAAAGGGAAGATCTTGGCAGGCTTCAGTCAGTTTGGCAAGTATGCCCCTAAAATTGAAGTGCACAGTGGGTAAATAGGGCTAGTAGTTAAGCTCCTCCAACTAACTGTAAGAGCTTAGTGAGTCTGACAAGAGTGGGGGTGACTCCTTCCTGCACACAGAAAACATCAGACAGAGTGAGGAGTGTGCCAATAGGGACTCCCCCCAACTTGGAGAAAATGAAAAGGGCTTATGAGACACAAAGGCACTCAATAGGGACATAATAGGGCCTCAGCTAGCACAAATACTATAGACAAAGAGATTTGGTGACCTGTAGTAACCAGAAGATAAAGTAATAGCAGGAACTAAAAGTAGACTTATATCAATACTACTATACTTGACAGCCAAGGAAGTATACAGAACTCACCCAACAGGCCCTGCAGTGGGAAGTCAGGTGACTGGCCTACCTCTTTATTGTGGGACCCAGCAATTGGACAAATATTAACCTTACATTAGGACCAAAAGATACATACTATCAACAGTGGACACTAGTGGGATTGAAGGACCAAATATTAACTTGAAAGGGGAAAAATGGCAAAAGGAAAAAGCAAAACAATCTCAAATATCTGGTACACCACAGGAACAAGTATAGGAGACATGGAAATAGAGAGGACTTCAAAAGTAACACACCAGAAACTTCTGAAAAGATAGCAAGAGAAATAAAAAAATAAAAAAACTACATGAGGCTGTAGAGGATATCAAATTAGAAGTACTCTCTCATGGTAAGATAGAAATAATAACCTTAGTAAAGGAGTTTCTGAGCACAGCTAAAGAAGAAATAAAGAAAAAAGTACAGGAGCATGGGAAACTGATTGAAACCTTGAATGAACAGTATAGAAAACATGCAGAATTCATGAAACAAACTCAAAAGAGACTTCCAAAAAACAAAAAATTCTATTCAAAGTGTGCAAAACTATTTAAATAAAGCTGAGGATAGGATTTCAGATCTCAAGGACAGGATCACAATTAGTGAACAGAAAAGGATAGAACTTTTAAAAATAACAAAGCAGCATGAAGTGACAATGCAACAACTTCAAGATGATGCCAACAGAAAAAATATAAGATTAATAGGCATCCATGAAGAGGAAGGAGACAATGCAAATGACATAGCCAAAATATTCACAGAAGTAATAGAAGAAAATTTGCCAAACATAGGGAAAAAAATCTGATATGCAGATAAGTGAGGCTTATAGAACACCAAACAGTCACAACCAACATAAATCTACACCCAGCCATATAATAATTAAGGTCTCAGAGATAGAGCATAAAAACAGAATACTAACAGCTGTTAGAGAAAAGACACAACTCACCTATCAAGGAAAGCCCATTAGAATCACAGCAGACTTTTCAGCACAAACCCTCAAGTCAAGATGAACCTGGAGTGAGGTATTTCAAGCCCTGAAATAAAACAACCTTCAATCCAGACTGATGTGCCCACCAAAACTTTCATTCAAATTTAATGGAGAAACAAGATACTTCCATGACAAAGAACTGAAGAAATTGTATTGAAAGATGTACTAGATAGAGATAAACATGACCGCAATGCCCAGAAAAACAGAAAGAAATCACCAAGTAGGACAAGCAATTAAACAAGGGGGAAAAGCAGAAAGCAAACAACTGGAACATAACATGGCAAAGTCAAGCCAGTAAATATCAGTGCTCTCCATAATGTAAATGGCCTCAACTCACCTATAAAAAGAAATATATTGACAGAATGCATCAAGAAACATGCTCCCACAATATGCTGTATACAACAAACACATAAAGGAAACTCATAGATTAAAACCTTGAATGAAAAAGGTTTAAAGGTTAGAAAACAGTATTCCATGCAACAGGAACACAGAAAAAAGCAGGGGTAGCTATTCTATTTGCAGACAATGTGAACATCAAACCTAAAATGACTAAAAGAGACAGAGAAGGTCACTACATATTTATTAGTGGAAAAATTCAAGAGGAAGAATTAACAATTATAAACATATATGCACCAAACACAAGAGCACTCAACTATATGAGACAAGTACTAACAGACATGAAAAACCAAATGCACAAGAACACAATTATAACAGGGGACCTTAACACCCATTGTCACAAAGAGATAGATCAACTAGGCAAAAAAATCAGCAAAGAAATAATAGAACTGAATCATACCTGTGAGCAATTGGACACAGTAGATGTTTACACAGTGTTCTACCCAATCACATAAGAATACACATTCTTCTCAGCTGCACATGGGACATTCTCCAAAATAGACCATATATTATCCCATAAAATATTCTTAATTAACTGCAAAGGTATTTAAATTATCCCATGAATACTATCTGACCACAGCACACTGAAATTGGAAATTATTGGCAAAAAAATTTGTAAAACCTGCATAAATACAAGGAAATTAAATAACAACCTTTTGAACAACCAGTGGGATACAGATGAAATAAAAGAAGAAATAAAGCAATACCTACAATTCAATGAAAATGTGGAAACAACATACTGTAACCTGTGGGATGCAATGAAAGCAGTCCTAAGAGGGAAATATATAGCAATAAATAGTCATATCAAGAAAACCGAATGAACACAAATAAACAACCTAATGCTTCATCTCAAGCTTCTAGAAAAGGAAGAGCAAGTTAAACCCAAAGCTCATGAAAGACAGGAAATCATAAAGATTAGAACAGAAATCAATGCAATTGAAACAAAAAATACAAAGAATCAATGAATCAAAAAGGTGTTTTTTTGAGAGCATAAACAAAATTGACAAACCTCTAACCAGCCTCATAAAGAAAAAGAAAGAAAAAAATCCAAATTCACACAATAAGGACTGAAAAGGGGGAAACTACTACAGATCCCATGGAAATTCAAAAGATCATGAATATCTACTTTGAAAATCTCTGCTCATACAGAGTGGAAAACACAGAAGAAATGGACAGATTTCTAGAAACATATGAACTACCAAAGATCAACCAAGAAGATATAGCAATTTTGAATAACCCAATATCAGCTATTGAGATTAAAAATGTAATTAAAAACCTACCAACAAAGAAAAGCCCAGGTCCTGATGGATTGATGGCTGAATTCTACAAGAAATTTAGAGAAGATTTGATGCCAATACTCCTTAAACTCTTCAATGAAATTGAAAAGGAAGCAGTACTCCCTAAATCATTCCTGGAGGCAAGTATAACTCTCATATCAAAACCAGAGACAAACGCAACCAGAAAGGAGAACTATAGGCCAATCTTACTAATGAACATTGATGCAAAATTTCTCAATAAAATACTGGCAAATAGAATGCAGCAAATCATCAAGAAGATTATACATCACAACCAAGTGGGATTCATTCAAGGAATGCAGGGATGGTTTAACATACAAAAATCAATAAATGTAATACACCACATCAACAGACCTAAAAACAAAAACCACATGGTCATCTCAATAGATGCAGAAAAATCTTTCAATAAAGTCCAACACATGTTCATGATAAAAACCCTTCAGAAACTCAGAATACATGGTGTCTACCTCAATTTTATAAAGGCCATCTATGACAAACCAACAGCCAACATTATACTAAATGGACAAAAACTGAAAACTGTCAGTTTAAAATCAGAAACAAGACAACGATGTCCACTATCACCACTCCTATTCAATATAGTGTGGGAAACACTAGCCAGGGCAATCAGACAAGAGAGAGAAATAAAAGGAATAAAGATAGGAAAGGAAGTTAAATTATTGCTATTTGTAGATGACATGATACTCTATATAGAAGACTCAAAAAACTCCATTAAAAGACTATTAGAGGTAATAAAAAAATTCAGCAGTGTAGCTAGATATAAAGTCAATGCTCAAAAATCAATAGCATTTCTGTATACAAACAAAAAACTCACTGAGAGAAAAATTATGGAACTATTACCCTTCACAATAACATCTAAAAAAATGAAATACTTGGGCATCAACCTAACTAAAAATGTAAAAGATCTATATGATGAAAATTATACTATGCTAAAAAAGGAGATTGAAGAGGATATCAGAAAATGGAAGGATATTCCATGCTCTTCTCAATTCCTGACTTGAATCTATACTACCAAGCCACAATGATCAAATCAGCTTGGTACTGGCAAAGAAATAGAACTGAGGATCAATGGAATAGATTAGAAGATGCAAGCACAACTACAAAGACACTCAGCCACCTGATATTTGACAAAGGGGCTAAACATGTTCACTGGAGGAAGGATAGCCTCTTTAATAAATGGTGTGGAAAAATTAGCTCTCCACATGCTGAAGACATGCTGTGGTTAAAACACACTGATTCCATCATTCTTTGTCATTCTTTGAAGCAGTTCTGGAAGTTCTCTCATGTGTCTTTACTTGCATTGTTACGAGTGTTACAAGTGCTGAATCAGTTCAAATGTTTACCTTTCCTGGTCATTTTGGCTTTAAGGAAAGCTAGAATTCCAGTTTTGAATCTGAGGAATAAGGCGAATGAGGACACAGTGATATGTTTGCAAGCCTTCTTTCCCATTGTATGGGTCTTGGTAGCAGCAGTCACTGTATTTTTTTAAATCACATATTGTAGATACACACATGACAGATGATTTCCAAAGCTGCTTCAGAGCATGGCAAGAACAATGAAAAAGTGTGCCCAAAGCTACAGGAAGTTTTTTGAGAGAATTAATCACAGTGCATAAAAAAATCACCATGTATCTTTTACATAATCTGGTTTCAAATTTAAGTGTTAATCATATATTTTGATCACCCCTTGTATGTGATAATTTTATAGTAGACAATGAAGTAATCAGAGAAATATGCAAGTACTTCAAGTATCAAATTGTGTGAATTTTGAGAATAAGAATTACATCTACCTCATTTTTGTATTACTCTATCAATAGGAGAGATCTTTGCAGAAGAGCTCCTTTTAAAATAGCTATGAAAATCTCTTCAGTGATTTGCTAATTAAATCTGGTAATAATAACAATAGTGACTCAATTTTGTATTAAGTCCCTACCAAGTTCATCATGACCTTCTTTTTCTAAAATCTATTTCCACTCCACAGTGTCGCTTTATCTCATACCATGCTTCTCAATCATATGTAGGTAGACTATGACTCTGGAACTTTCTCAGAATTATTTGGGCTAGGAGTGAGTACCTGAGAGTGAACAATTGTTTCCCCATAATTATTAGAATAAAGATCAATGCTGGGCCTCTAACATGGAAGATTATTATCCATCTTCTTGACAGATAAACAAAGCAAAATTAATTAGTTGAGACAAAATAAAGCAGATGTCTTTTTACAAGATGTACTTACTATTTCCTGTTCTAGAATATCCCAAATAATTGACTTATTTCAAAAGAATTTTTGTATCCACATATGTGAATTATTACTTTCTACCCAAGGTAGCTCTGTTTGACTTCTGTTACGTTTTAACTAATACAACTTCTTGTTGTTCTGATTACTCATTTGAACACTATTAGAACCAATACATTTAGTGTAAGATATGGCACACAGAACTAAATCAAACTGTAGTAAAAGCTTTACTATGGAAACTTTAGTAAATGTCTGATAGATTTGCTTTAGCACTCTTTTTTAGAGGCAATTTCACACATCTAAATGGTTGATTAATTAACAATAAGATTTCTTTCCAAAGATGTCTCCATTGTCTAATACTCTATCCTTGTCTTTCTGTGACTGCTTCTTTTAAATATTTTGAATTTATGAGAAGTATTTAAAATATCATGTGCCACCATGTAATAGTTTAAATATTAATAAAATTATTGCATTTGATAAAAATGAGAGAAATATTAAAATAATAGTTTATAATTCTGTACCTCCAGCAGATTGGAATATAGTATAGCATAACAATACTGTGTTTTACCAGTTTATGAAAAGTCCAGTTTTTTTTCTGAGCTTTAAATAAGTATCTAAACATATTTGGAAGAGTAAGCAAGTTATGAACAAATAGTTTACTTGTGGAAATCAGAAATCTAACAGGAATTATTGACTCTCCATGGAGAGTCCTGTTTCTTGCATTTTGTTCTGCTGTTACAGGGTTATAAGTAGTTTCTGTGTAGATTTTTGTCTAGACTTATAAAAATTTTCAATAAAGCCACGGAGACATTCAGTTGCTTTTGGTCTCATGGAAAAACTTGTAGACTCCAAGTCATGTTACTTGTTATATAATATAGGTCCTTAGTTTATGACCTTTCTTTAAATCCTTCTGAATCAAGGAAGGAAAACCCAAAACTGTTACTGCTAATCATACAGTGAAAAAATTCTAGAAAAGTTATACTGAGCAAGACTTTTTTTTTGTTATCAATTATGAAAGTGAAAGATTCATTATATGATAAATATTATTATAGAACACAGACAAATGGTATTGATTCATTCATTTTATGGTGGGATAGTAGTTCTTACTTAATGAAGAGAAATAAAATTTTAATTACAGTAATGTTGAAAACATGCCTATAGTATTTGACTTCACAATCCTTAGTGATACATCTTCAGATCAAGCATTAAGCCTCTGTGCTTAGGCACCAGCTGTCTTTGCTAGACTCAGTCATCCAGATGATGTGGCACCTAAAGGCCTTCAAGACTGAGGGCTGAGCTAAAGCAAGAGGCAGTTATAAGTCTCAGGGGGAAAATGGAACCTTAAATATTAGAAATTAGATATTTTTGTTAGGGACAAGTGGTTTCTCCAGAATTCCTCAGGCCTATGGTATAATCTCTCCTTAGACAAGAAGAAAGGACAGTATCTATAGATCTGAACGTATGAGGTCTGTTACAGCTTCTATCTAGATATCCCCTCATGGGCTTACAGGTGAGGCTTTCAGAGCCAGGTGGATCTAGGGTGTGTGAATATGTATTAAGAGCCTGTGATAACTAAATTAGTACACTAATTAGTTTACCGTGGTTCTGGAGTACGTAATGGGAAAGCTCACCCTGGGTGTAGTTGGCACAAACCAATAGGCTTGCAGCCTGAATGAGATAAAAGCCACCACCTCCTGTTCACTCTGCTATGAATTTTATCTACTCTTCCTGCTGTCCTGCCTTAAACCAGTTGACTATAGATTGAAAGTTCTACAAAATTTAAGCTAAAATAAATATTTTCTCCTTAATTTGTGAATGTTAGTTAACTTATAGTGAGAAAGACAGCTAAGACCAAAGCAATCCTATTTTACTTCTACAGGCAAGAGGAAGAGAGGGAGGGAGGAAGGGAGGCTTAAGACTCTGGTGAATTTGCAATGATAATGGGTGGTTGTAGTAACTTTATGGGAGTATTAACTAGAATAACTACCATTTACTAAACACTTTGCGTAAATTCACAAAATCTTCACAATTGTAATCATTTCACAGTCAAAAATATGAGAGTATTTAACCTATGCTCACACAAGCAGGAGACCAAGTACAGTTTTTAACTGAGGCTATGATTTCTTTGCAAATTAAATCATGTAGTACTTCTCGAAGCCAGTCCACCACTGCCGTGAGCCATGGGCAGCCATCCAGGCCAGGGGAACCCAGCAGTCAACCTGCTCTTCTCATGAGGCAGCGGCAGCCATACAGCCTGGGAGGAGCCTGCATGTTTTCAACATTACTGCAATTAAAATTTTATTTCTCTTCATTAAGTAAAAACTACTATCCCACCATAAAATGAATGAATAAATACCATTTGTCTGTGTTCTATAATAATATTTCCTTCAACCTGTATCCTCCCAAAACACAGGTTGAGATAATAGCAACTGAAGTACAAGCACAATTTAATGGTTGCATTGTCTGACTGACTTTGTAGGCCTAAAGCTGGTAGTCTAGGCACATATTTAGAGGATATCAATATAAAATATAGCAACTATGGAGGATTTTATTTTGGCTTGTTTTTGAAATCTAATATTGTTCTCACTGAAAAAATATAAAGTAGTACTTCTCAAATTTTGGGAAACTTTTTCCTTAAACATGAACTAAAATAATAATTTCTGAGAAAATAAAAACCTTCTTGATTTTTCAGTGTAATTTGGAACATCAACTTCTACATCTATATCACTGAAAATAATTCTAATTTAAGACAGTAGGAAACTATCATAAACATAAACAAAATTTCCATTCCTCAGGCATTAGAGAATGAGAAGGAAAAGGAAAGACAACTTAAGAAAAGTTTTGTCTAGTAACTTTCTTCATTGCCGAGTCACAATACCTGACAACTGCAAATTAGAGGTGAGGGTTATTTTGGTCACAGTTTGTAGAGGCTTCAGATCACAGACAATTGGCTCCAAGGCAGGACAACATGGCAGTGGGGCATAGCAGAGAAAATGTTGCTCACTTCATGGAGAACAAGAAGCAGAGATTTAAGGGAGAGAAAGAAAGTTATCGTTCAGGGAAAGAAGATATCATTCAGGTTACGACCACAATGACTTGTTTGTTCTGACCAGCACTCACCTCCTCATAGCAAATTCAGCTATAAAACTCCTATAATCTAATCATCTTCCAAAGGTCCTGCCAATAATCAAAGAAGCTTTAGTGTGACATCTAGGTATAAATTATAAGAAGTAGGGATGGAGATGAATGGTAAATCTCATTGTCTTCCTTTGCTATTTTCATAGACTTTGGAACCATATTTACATATTACTTGGATTGCCATATTTCTAGAATGAACTTATATGCAGAATTTCTACTTTGTAAATTTTCATGGTAGATGTTGATACACGACCTATTTTCTTACAATACAGAAACTGTGGTTATGAATCTGTAGGGGTAGGTTGACAACTCAAAAATACAAATACATCCTAGGGTTCACTAGATATGAGTACAAGAACCAGCACATAATCAGAAATAGTCTCCTAATTTGAATTTCTAAGTCTGGAAAGATGTCTTGTTTAACAAAAGTTGAGACCTATGAGGTTTTTCTGAGAAATTGCGAGATTCAGAAATGTACAGATATTACTTTGATTATTTTGTCACTGAAATCACTGCTAATGTCACAGTCAAGAGATCAGGATTATATAAACAATATAGCAAAATTTTGTCCCAACTTAGACTGCTTTCTTCAGTTCTAAGTTTAGAGGAAACTCTGACAATGTTCATTCTTCAAATATTATAAAGGGAGAGAGAAAGAAAGGAAGTGAAGAATAAGGAGGGATATAATTGAGTTCACATCCTATGAAGAAGTGATTTAGCAGGGTGTGGTGGTGGCACACACCTGTAATCCCAACACTCAAGAGGTTGAGGCAGGGAGAGTGCCCAGAGGTCAAGGTCAGTTTGGATATCTAGTCAGCTCAAGGACAGCCTGAATTACAAAGCAAGACCCTGTCTCCAAAAACTGAAACAAAAAACAAAAACAATCAACTTAACTGACTATGCTATTTCATAGATATACCAGGATTCTGCATATCCATCACAAATGTGAAAGCCTTTATCCTGAGGGTCCAGAGAAGGTCTTGTTTCTTTAGATTGGGAATCCATCTAATGAGTGTGGAGATTCTAGCTGCAGCCTGCAGCCACTCCACTCTTAGTCTGTTGTCCTCATTATTCTCTGGTCCATTGTCTTTGGTGGGTAAGGCTGCTGCCCTCATATCCTTACTGACTTCATTTTACAATGTGACATTCACAAGAGAAGATTTAGTTATTATGGGAAGGGTTCGGGGTAGGAAAATGTTATGGAAAGCAAAATTTGGGAGTTAGATTTCGCAGTGTCTAGGATATTGCTAAATGTACATGACTGTTTGGATTTTATTACTGTATTTATACATGTTTTACTTCTCAACATCATTAGTCCTTTCAGTTAACAACCTGCTGATGACACAGTTTGACTAAACTGTTGCTCTCTGCAAAGACAAATAGGCTGAATCTGAGCTCACATTATTTGTTAGTAATTAGATCTTCAAAAAGGTAGTGATAAATCTGATACTGTGCCAGAAGATACTTATTTGTTCACTGTGACCCATTTTGATCATAATATTTTCTGAATCGTGAATTAGAAAAATAAAAGCTACTATATATTTCAAGCTGTACATATTTGAATTGAGAATTATATGGTGACATTCTGTTAACAATTTATCTAACTGGCTTTGTTATTTTATATGTATATATATGTAAAATAATGCAAAATACTATCATATGCAATAAGTATATATAAGGAAGGATAGATTTTTAGAGGATTAAAACACTGTTTAAAGTGCCAAAGCTGAAGAGATTTTTGTCATATAAAAATTAAGAGACTCAAAGCCAAGTATATGTATTGAGCAAGTATATTTGATTTGTATCTCCAAGCAATGGACAAGATTATCAATGTGAGTAAGGTTTGTGATTTAAAATTAAACTATAAATTTCAACTTTGCATCATGAGTGACACTGAAATAGTAGGGTAAATTAGATGAGTTAAATGTTATCCTATGGCATCTGTACTATATATGGATAGGCCCATGTGGCAGAACTATTGCACTTTCTAGAAACTTTTTAAAATAAAATATTAACACTGTTATCACATTGGCACATATTTTTACGTTATTTTTTAGATTTCAATCTTCAATTTTCCATCCATTAAGTACTTGCCAAAAAATAGAAAAGGGCAAAACCTTCTAGCCAGGATAATCCATTAGGAAACACTGTACGAATTACCTGAGTAAATACAGCAATATTGATTGAAAAATAATCCAATATTTTCAGTAGAAGAAACTGAGGCACAAGAAGAATGAAAATGCTTAGTCATAACACTAAGATTTGGAAATAAAATGTTAAAAAAAAGATTTGGAAATAAAAATAAGTTCTATGTGACTCCAATAATGATGACCTTTTATACTGATATAATCTTGCTTTTAAAATCTCTAGTCAAAATTTACTGTCTTTATTTTAAAAAGTCAAAAACTCTCAAATCTTACCATAATGTTAAAACTCCTTAACAGACATTCAATATCTTTTTAAATCATTTTCCTCCATAGTTTTTAATGTAAGCGTCACATTTTCACATTTGTCTTATTTTACATTTGATATGGACTAGTTTCCTACATAGGATCAGTTCTTTTCTTTTTGTTTGGTGATTCATGCTGTTCAGTTCCACTGATTATTTTGTTTCAAATCTTATATGTAGTTCAAATCTTAGGGCTAGTGTTACTTCTATGAAGTCTCTCTTCATCTTTCTGAGCCAGTTTAATTATTTTTGAACCTCTGATTTGAAACTCTGCAGTCTGAATTCATCCTGTAGTTATTTGTGTACCCATCTTTATTCATTCATCAAATTGCTGGAGAAAAGAAACTTATCTTTATATTTTCTACAGTGTCTGGCATAGCTTTTGGTTTTGTAGAGCTTCAATAATTATCTCCTGAATAAATGAATTGCAATGATAGATAACTGTTGAGAAACAGATTTTGTGCTTTATTAGTGAAGTTCTTTTGTTGTTGATTTTTAGACAATTTCAGAACTGTAAAATGCAACTGGTTCAGAGTATAATCTCCAACTGTCATTCCCAGGGGAGATCTGGAATAGTAATATATAAACCTCACTTGTAAGCCCCTGGAAAGCATTCCAAAATGTCAAAGATCTTGAATTTAAAAACAATGATGATGACATTAATATGGAAAACACATGCTGTAATTAAGGACATGTATCCATGTGTGTGCGCAATATGTTAGTTTTTTATTGAATTGATATACCCACTTACTAAAGAATAGAACTCATTTGTGACACAGAATGTTATGACAATTTGTCAGTAACACATGTATGGTATAATGGTAAAAAAAGATATAATGGTAAAAAAATTATAAATTAAGGCACCCCTGGGTCATTCAACTCAGCTGGCAATATACCTGAATAAAAAAGGACCACTGGACTTAAGTTCCAAGCCTGTCATTTATTTCTTTCACACAAAAAGTATGGGACACAGGTGGTCAGAAGTCAAAGATCACAGTCTGCCCAAATGCTTCATAAGCCACAGTACAAATGTATGGGACCTGCTGGGTGAAATCAAAAAGTCACCAGAATGGGGTGTAATTTTAGTGACCCAGGTCAAAGGTCACTCTGCTTTTGGTGTTTTACAAATGTTTGACAGATTAAACATCCATCTCCTAAGGATAACAGATAGACCATGGAGCTAGAAGTGTTTCTATGCATGAAAACTTCATTCAGAATTCTCCTTCCAAAGAATGTAGGTCAGATAAGAGTATTAATATGATTGCAATGATTTTTTTCCTATGGTTAAAAAATTATACACTGGGCAGTATCCCTGAATGAAACTGTGGGTCAGTCAATATGAAGGCTAAAATAAAGGGAAGAGGAGACACGGGGTGGGGGGCGGGTAGAAAATGCAACAGTTTTTTTTTTTTTTTTTGCAATACAGCAGTAATTAATTCCTGGGTACAGGCAGGATCATTTTACCACTAACCTATGAAGATTATTATACTAATATTCAGCACTATCTATTTTTTATCCCTTAAGAAATTTATATAAACATAGGTTTATAGGTGAATGATGTATGTTCATCCATAATTTCGGTGTATTACTAAGATAATAGAGTAAGTAATATATAAAATAATACATGTATTTTAATATCTGAAATTAAGGCAGTGTCATCATTTAACAGAGTATCTTTATGCTCATTTGAACTGTTTAAAAAATATGGAGCATGTACATAGTTTGAATTTTAATATGACTTTTTAAAAACATTTTATGATTTGAAAACATAAAATGTATATTTAGCTTCTGTAGCACCTTTTTATCAAAACCAATGTTGTAAATTACGTGAGTCGGAACCACCTGGAGGACTGGTTAAAATGGAGATTGCTGGGCTCCACTCCAGAGTTTTGGATTCTCTGGATCTGGTGAAAACAGAGAACTGGCATCTCTAACAGGTGTCCCCAGGATTACTACTGCAGCTGCCGGTGCAGAAACAAGATTTTGGGAACAATCGATTGAAATATAGCACCATCTGTATCAGACTGAAAGGTGAAAAGATTCATTTAATAATGCGGATAGGTTTGAACAAATTAATGTTTATGGCTTGTAGATTTAATAGTATTTGTTTAGTTACTACTGCCACCTGGAATTTTATAAAAATGTAGAAAATCTTCCTTCTTAAGCTGTGTGTCATAAACAATATTGTTTTCTTTAATATTGACTCTTAGATCTAAAAATGATTTGAAAACAATTTTTATTAATTAATTTACTTGGAACCTGTTACCTTTGCTGTTGTTATTTGTATTGCTCTTTGCCATCAGCAATAATGAGAGAAACATTTATACCAGGAAGAAAAAACAGAAAATATACTCATTCTCTAAATTGAAACACATTTGTCTGCCCCAACTCTTGGAGAAAAATTGCTGGGCTCAGGATTACCCCATGTGTAAGATTTTTTTCCTCAGAAGTGGTTAGAGCCCTTTCTGCCACTAACGTCTTCTTTTCACATTTGTTATCTGCTTTTCTCCTCAAAAGGTCATGAGATAGATTTTACGTCTTTTTACAGATATCCCAAGGTATTCTGGCTTTAGCACATAGTATGGAAAGCATGTGGAGAAACTGTGCCCAAGGTACTCTTACCTCCCTTTCATATGCTAGTGGAAGTGAGGCACATTGAATTACTTTCAATAATAGACGTTGTGTGCAGGGAACATATCAGTGTTGTTGTATTCAAAGAGGTAGAATGGAAGAAGGTGAAGATCCAGGGATACAGAATGTGAATGAAACACAACGCCTTCTCAGATTATGTAGTTTTCTTGAAGATTATTTATTTATTGATTTTATTTTTGGTCATGAGATGGACAAAAGTGAATAATAGTCTTGACAACCATAATTTTCTAAGTTATCATAATTCTCACTACATCTCATTGTAGATGCAAACTTCTAGTTATTATTTCAAATAATTATTCATCCATAAAATACTGATTTATTAAATTCTTCTAGATTTTTTTTGCTTATATGTTCCCCCAGCCACACACTCAGTAGTGTTTTTCTATTTTAAAAAAGAAACAGAGAAGGATTAATACTGGCAAGTAAAGGGATATAGCTAATGTAAAAACACATGGTAAAAACATTTTATGCTTAACTTTCCTATTTAATAATCCCTTAGAGGCAAACATGTGACATCTGCTTTTAGCTTTTCAAATCTATTTTTTATTGTAGCATTTTAGACATATTCATATACACATAATGCTATTATATAAAAAGACATAAAGATAGTTATTCATAATTAGACAGCTTAAATAAATATCAATAATAGAATATAAATATTGAGAATAGAGACAACATAGAGAAATTTATGAGACAATACTTTGAGTAGAATTTGTAAAAACCAGGGAAATAGCAATCACTGTGTTTTTTCTTTATTTTCTGAAATTGTTTTTTAATAAGATAAATATACAAATCTATAATATAAATTCTATCTTATGAAAATGTTATCAAGGTGAATTGAACAATGGACCTTGCTTCATGAACTTAATTTGTCCCATGATTCTTTGGAAGATGGTCATCTTTGTGTTTGTCGTTTGATGTGGAATTCAAGAGTAGAAGCAAACTTTTACCAAACTCATCTTTTTCTGAGTCTAATTGTTCATGAACTATAAATTGAGGCATTATTGTAATTCTAAAGACAAGGAGACACAGATATGTCTTAGTTCTCTCAGAATCACTTTCTTACACCCCGCAGAACTCGTATTCAGATTGTCATCCAGAACAACAAACACTGTGTGTAAAGTTCTGCTTTACAACAGGCTCTCGATAAATCTACCGACATTTCTCTGGAGATTACAGGTAACTTTTCTATATATCTTTTTATTTTATTTTCACCATCAACATGTTTATAGATTTACTAATTTCTTCTGGAAAATGGTTTGTACTTCAAACCCATCTAGTTTACTGGAAAAATTATTTTCCCAATTCAAACAGGAGTGAATAAGAAGAAAATGCTAAGTAAACAAACCACGTGTCTGAATGTGCATCTGTGTGTGCACCTATTTGTTTTCTGTGTATGTGTGTGGGTCTGTGAGGGTTTGAATGTATGGAGAGGCAGATAACATTCAAAAGACGACAGAGAAAGGTTGTTTGTGAGAAACTCCAGAGTTGATCTTGACGTTAGTGTCACTTGGAAGCAAATACCCTTTATTCATCAATATTGTATCCATTAATACTTTGTATTTTTTATTGGTAATATGCTTCCATTGCTCATGTGCTGCAGTTTATTGTCTTCATGCTTGTTGAATCTTTTCATTTATTAGCTTATAAACCATGACTCCTTTTCTCTTGAAAAATCAACCTCATTATTTAGGTTTAGGAACTAGGGAAAAAATGAAGACAAAATTATCCTCCAGCCTCACAGTTGTACTTTCTAAAGGTGCAGGCAATGTTGTATTTAGACATTCTCAGCCATTAAAACACATAAAAGATATAATATTAATAAACGGCATATTTAACAATATTCACACTATGGGCAGTCTCCTTTGATTCACCTACTTTTTCATTTCCAAACATATAAGAAAATGGATACATTTTAAAATCTTGAAAGTTAATGTTAAAATTAATTTTAATGTACAGTAATGGCATAAAGATTAAATATTTCCAAGACTAAACTTAGAATCATTTTATTCAATACATGACTTGATGTAGTAATTTTCAATAAGGAAAATTCCAGTGGATGATATGCTTTCGTAAACCATCCTTGCAAATATTAATACTAAACTAAGGTACTCACTTCAGTAGCACATACACTAAGTACTAAACTAAGGAAATAAAATATGCCCAATAGCCTGCATAATAATTATTGTAGCTGCTATATAAGATGCTTAAGTATTGCTCATTGAAGTTTAAATCCCTATCTCTTTGATTACCTGTTCCCATGTTTTATTTTTTTGGTTTTTCTGAGTTATTGAGAAAGAATGTCTGCTTCAAACAGCTGGAGAAAACAGAATTGTGGTGGCATTAAGTGCCGAGCAAGATGTGATGGAGGCTTTGAATCAGGGAGAAGGAGCACAGCCTACATGTTAGGACCTGAAACATGATGCACTACGCTTATGCAGGGAAAAGCCAGAGGAAACTCTGGTGGAGCTTCAAGCTGCTCCTCATGTTCAAACCAGTCTTCGAACCTGCTAATCACACCATCTACTAGCTGGTTCCCTCTGAAGTTTCCCTAAGATTGCTGGTATGCATATATGCAAAACACCTAGATTTATATCCAGATTTTATTTGATTTTCTGTGCTTCTTCTCACCAATAATCTTGAATACATTGTACAAGTGAAAATTATGTTTTTCATAGATCCTTGCAAAACCAAGAATAATTGTATCATTTTATTCAATATAACTATTTTACATAGAGTACATCTGTGACTTTTCAAGGAAAGGAGCAAAAAGAATGAATCTGAAATACCTTCCCCTTCAAATTCAGCACACATTGTTTCAATATACATTTTGTCTAAAGTGAGAAACGAACAAACAAAAATCTTGAATGAATCCAGCCCAGAGATGCTTACCTCATAGTGAATTGTTATCTATGGCTCTATTTTAAAAGGCTAGCATAATAGCTTTCCTTTGCTGACCCATAGTACCTGAGAATAACAATTTAAATGAAGAAAGGTTTATTTTGACTCACAGTTTCAAAGATTCTAGTACATCGCTACCTTGTTTGAGGCTTAGGGTGAGGCAGAAACATCTTGACTGAAAAGTAGGGTGGAGGAAAACTGCTCACCTCACAGCAGCTAGGAAGAGGAGGAAGAAGAAAGGTATCCTAGAGGGAGGGGCTGGACGAGGTGCACTCCCCAAAGTCACGCCTCCTAACTCACTTCCTTCTAATAGGCCTCACTGATTTTTATCTAATTGTTTTTCAGTTTATTTCAGTAAGAAAAAAGGAATTTGCAATATTGATGTCTTCTGCCCATAAAACAAAACCTACTTACAAAATATGAAAGTAAGCTGAAGTTAGGTAAACGCTAAATGAAAAAAAGAATTTGCATTGGAGCTATAGTGAGACACTCAGCATGGATGCAGGGACAGGACGAAGGCAGAGAGAACCTACCACGAGTACAACAAAACGCAGCAGAAAATCCCTGCTTCTGGCCACAAGGGAAGTTACCTAGATAGATGGAACACTTTAAATCTTGCTGTAGATCCTTTGGTCTGTTTCTGATGTGTCCTGGAACCATAACTGAGTTCCTGTGAGACTTGGTCCCATGTTGGGAGCTTCACTTCTCTTTCTGCCCCTGCTTACTCTGGCGCAGTCTCCTGTTGCCTAAAATAATGGGTACTGTTAACTCTAGTATCTTTTATTTTATCCGTAATCACCATGAAGAGGACATCAATATATTGCTTCAGTGACTATTTTTACCTAAATTGGCAGAATGTGCTTCAACCCTTTAGTCTGCCAAAATAGCTCATCCTCAAATTCTAGTTATGAGTGCATTTCAAAATATTTTCAAGTTTAAAATACACTAGTTACTGAATACAACATCAGAACACTCCTGCGAATAGTATATATGTTGCACTAAATTATCAGAATTCAATTAAGGTTATTGTAAAAGGCTTTATTGTTTTCACTGAATTCAATGAGTTGAATTATCACAAGTGAACAACTAGCAACCAAGAAATAAAGAGCTCATCAACGTTGAAAAGAGAAAGGTTAAGCTGAGTGGTCACTACATAAACTATGTAAGCCCAGCCTTGAGCTACTGGAACCTGGGAATGGTGGCTCAGCATCTGCACGTCAGAGGTACTATTCTTCTCTGAGTCCTCACAGAGAAGCTCATTCATGACAATGCTCAAGTCTCTGAGCACCAAAGGACTTCAATACTATATGTTCTCCAGGCCAGAAGGCGAGAAAATACCCTTCTGGTTCCTTTCAGGAGTTCTCAAGGTGAGTGAATTTAAATCCATAGTTTGAATCCTTTTACTGAGATGCCCCTGCCAAAGCAGTCAAAAGCATGGGCTAGTATATGCTTCAGTGGGCCCATGTGCTCTACCATATAGTGATTTTGTGACTTTAAAACCATGCTTTAATTTCTATATCAGAAAGAAAAAAAGAAAGAAAGAAAGAAAGAGAAAGAAAAGAAAGAAAGAAAGAAAGAAAGAAAGAAAGAAAGAAAGAAAAGAAAGAAGAAGGAAGGAAGGAGGGAAGGAAGAGAGGGAGGGAGGGAGGGAGGGAAGGAGGGAGGGTGTATCCAAGAAAGAAACTACTTGGTAGAGTTAAATAGAAATTAAAGGAAGTAAGTATAAATGTAAGGTATTTGATATACAGCATTTACTCATTAATAACTACTAATAAGAGACAAGCTTATCTGTCTATCTTGGTATCAATCTACCTATGTTACAAAAATAATTTGATGAATAATCAGTTCTAACAAAGGAAAACCTCTATGTCTTCATGACAATTATTATGTACTTAGAAATTTTTAGGCAAAAAATTCAGGCTGAATCAGAGGGTGCTTACGGAAGTACTCTGTGAGAATGGTCTGCTCACTTTTCCGTGTGAAGTCTGTACAAAAATGGGACCACATGGTTGTGAAGTGGTACAAATAACAATTTCTTCCTTTCCCGCAGTCTTCTGCATTGTGTGGCGTATGTTTACTGATTTTGTACATCTGGATTTGTACAATATCAAATAAATTGTTTTGTTAAGCCTGCATGCTTCATACTTTTGGTGAGGGTTTATAGGACAGGAACTATTGTAGAAAAGAAGTAAAATCAGAAAATGCAAAAGCAGTCTTCTTGCAGAGCAGCCTAAGCGAGAGAGAAAACTTAGAAGTTAAGGGAATATCTTCAGAAGAGTCAGCTTGGCAGGTTTTTATCATTTATTGCACTTTTGCATAGGGATCATGTAATTGTAGCTAGGTGGGCAACTTTAGACACTGAACAAGGATGTAAAATACTGAGATAAACAGTAAAATTTGAGAAAAAATTGTGGCTGCCATGGATTTTAGCTTTGGGAGTTTCTTCAAGGTTTCATATTATTAGCAACTTCAGATGAGGAGATCTGCCTCACAGCTACCCTATAAATCATCACCAAATTTGATCGGATAGTTCCTATTTACGAACGCCTGTGTTCCGCACACTGAAAAGTCTTTCTTTGCTTATTTTCTCTTTTTTCTATGCATTCCATTGATCATCAATCACAAAAGCAGCTTGGCCATTTCTCTGTGTCTTGCCTCAGTGAACTCCTACTTTTCTTGACTGTTACCCCCTCCCTGGAATGCACATGGCCTGTGTCCCTCTCTTGGCCCCTATTCGCCTCTTTCAATGAGCCTCCCTTCCTGGCACCAAGCGGCAAGGCAATATTTTCCATCTGTTGAATGAAGAGCATGACATAGGCAGTTTGATATGGTTTCAGAGACCACAGCAAACCAGCAATGCACAACTCACTTTTATTCCACAAGCCTGTGGGAGCCCAAAGGGATAAGAGGCCTTTCTGCAAGGCTGAACACAGACCTTGGCATTCAGAAACAAATATTCCTCCTTGAAACACTCAGTATGTTTCATATTTAAGCCAGAAACATTGTGGGTTAGAATAATCTAACGATGCATCTAATCGGAAGTTATCCCGAAATGTGTGCACAAGCTGCTCTGTCATACGCCAGCTGTTTTCTTTCCATGGAATGTTTACCGGGTGGGAGATCAGCCTGCATTTATCATGCAGTAGCAAGGAAATGGTGTCTGTTCCAAAGGAACGTAGGAGGCCTTTCAGAGGACAGAGGGAGAATAGTTCATCATGAGTTCAGACAAATTTTGGAATCTCTGATCATACTGTATCCTTAAATTTGGGACTAGTTTTCTTTAGAAAGCATTTTGAAAAGTTGTTTCACTGCCATTAGTTTTCAATGTCATAAAGTTTGTGGGAAAATTGTTAAAATGGCATTGTTAAGGGTACAAAAATACTTTTTGGAAACATTTTGTAATGCTTCCATAAGTTTAAAAATACATGCTCTTACATTTTAAACACTTGAGAAGATTTAGTTGCTAGCTATTCTTAATAGGATTGAGTATTAGCTTTAAATATCAGAAGGAGAAATCATCTTGGTAAGGAAACAATGCTGTTTTAATAATGTTCAAAAATGTTAATTGCTATCAATACATCAAGAGTTAAAGTATACTTCTCATTTTGTTTTTGTGTTGTTCAGGATTCACATAACAAGCCCTTATTTACTTTGAAACAGGATTTCCATTAGTTGCCAAGTGTCAAACTGAGCTCAAATTTGCAGTCTTACAGTTCTGCTGCCTCAGCCTCTCAGAATGCTAGACTTTAGACATTTGTCATGCGCAGACCCAAACATACTCCTGTCACATAGTAAGAGCCATCCATGGTAAGATGTCTAAATTTTCTAGCACGTTGTATTTTCCACTGAAATGTCCCTGCCCATCAATTCTGGATATTAAAATGTTAGACACTCAAAGATATTTATTAGGTTTTAAAATTTCCCTTATTAAGTCCTTCCTGCTTTCTGAAATAATTACCTTCACATATCTTGTGATCTAAAAAGCATTTGCTTCTTTTTAAAAAAATTTACTTTGCAACATGATGGTAGCTACTTTTGATTACATGCTTACTACTTTCAGACTCTGTACTAGAGGTTCTACCTTGTTACCTTACCTTATCGCTATCACAGGTTTTTTTTAAAGCTACTATTATTGTCTATATTTACGAATTGGGAGATAGTTCAAGAAACATTAACAAATTCTCCAAGGTATTCACTGCTAAGTGATGAAATGGATTTGAATCTAAACATGGTAAACTGTATAACCCAGTTTTTTTTTTTTTTTACTTTTGTGAATGTTTTTTGTGAACATGCAGTAACTGGAAGAACTGATCTTAATCTTTCTAGACACCAAGTCATCTCCCCCTGCAATGGGGTTGCCAACCAATTTTCTTGGACTACAGGAATTTATAAAATCTTGGCCTAGTTTTTGTAAAAATGGAACAAAATTGCTATTGATTCTGTTCAGATATTTGTCTCAGATACCACAACGATTTTAAGTGAAACAATTGTAACACTCAGAGATAAAATATTCAGGCATGTAGGGTTATATGTACATGTGTACATGTGTGTAAAAATCTCATTCATAGAAATTTCATAAAAATGTAATTTTTAAGTACTTGTAACTAACAGGTTAAGATTTTAATGCTAATTTTAGTGGTTAAAGTGAATCTCAGTTTTTTCTGTTGAGTGCCCTTTCATTTATTACAATTTGGTAAGTTGCTTTTACTTAGTGTTATTTTTTTTAATCCTCAATTTTACATTAAAAGATTACTTTAGGTGAAATTTATTTAGAGTAATTACTAGATCATGTTCCTTGTAAACAAATCAGATTAAGGTCTTTAACTATCTCATGTATTTGTGGAAAATGTTGGAAAAAAGTAGCTGAAAATGCCAACCACAGCCTATTAACCAAAGAAATATTACAAAACTTTCTCTATTCAAATTTTAAATCAGAATGTGTTTCCTTGTAGCCAATAAATAATTATGCTTACTTAAACACCAACACATTCATAGCTCTTATTAAAATTTGATTTTAAAAATGCATGTTTGCTAATTTCATATTGTAAAATACAGGCATAATACACATATTGTGTACATGTGCATGTGTATTTGTGTGTGTTTAAGAAATAAAGTTATTGATTTAATTTTGCAAAGACCCATAATATTTCTATTTCTCTCTGCTTTAAAATGTTATAACATTTTCATGCATCACCAAGTTTGATTATTCTTAGAAGTATAAATTTTACAACAGGTCACTTGATAATAAAATCTGCATATGTAACATGCAGTCCATAAGTATCAAAAAACATAAAATCTGTTTTATATATTCATGTAATTGTTGAAAGAATAAATATTTTGCTTGGCTCCAGTTTTTCTTGTTTCCAATTCATCTATTGTATTCAGTTAGAGTAACTTTTCTAATACACAAACAAATAATAATATATATTCTTGTTAAAGTCCTTCATGAACTCCATGACTTTTTCAATAAAATTCAAACTAATTGGCTTAGCAATCTCCAGTGTAGCTTGGTTCTTTTCCAGTTATATTGGCCTAACATCATACTAAAATACTCCATATGCTAAATAGGAAGACTTTTCATTTCCTCAATTGGCCATTTTATTTGGGAGAAAATCTTGGTTATATTTAGTGAAGGAAAGGAGGTTCAAATGGACTCCTACAAAAGAGCTGGACAATGACAAATAGAAGGGTAGTGTGTTTGTGCTGAGTACAGTGCGTCAGGGGTAAGGATGGCATGTGCGGAGGGGCGGATGTACACGGCACGGGAGAAGAAGGAGTCTGTTATCTGTGTGAATGGAATGTGAGATAGAACCCGCATGAGGGTGGAGCTTGCCAGTATCTCATTCACAGATTCCTAGAACTTTAGGACTGGAAGGGGCCTCCGATATCAAAGGCAGGAGATAAAAGAAGTAAAAAAGAAGTGGAAAAATAGGAAGTGCTATAAAAGATATAACTGCATGTATATTTATGTGTGCAGGATTGTTACCCATATTTCTTAGTTCTTGTTTGATTGTTGAACACATCTGTTTGCAGTCTCACTGCTTGAGGGTCCATTTTGTGTGCTTTAATTTTGTAACTTGAACAACTATTTCTAAAAGAGCAATATGTAATTTATCAGCTGGTGATTTCTTACTGTTTATGGTTTTTTGAAATTCTGTAATATTTCTCTCCTTTTTCTGTTTTATCCCTTTAAATAAAAAATTAAAAAAAAAAAAAGAAGTGGAAGAGGGGAGAGAGACAGACAGAGACAGAGAAAGACAGAGACAGGCAGAGAGAGATAGAGACAGAGACAGAGACAGAAACTAGACCATTGAGGACTCATTGAGGATGCATCTACCTTGTCATTAGCACAAACAAACAAACAAACAAACTAATGTTCGCAAAAGAAAACAAAAAATGTTTCGTTATGAACGTAGAAGGATAAGGTAATACTCTTAAAACGACAAAACCAAACCACTTTCTTTTGGAAGTGGGGCTGAAGGGGCTTTTCTGGGGGGCAGAGTGCAGAGGCAGCGTGAAGGGTGACAGGAGGGATGCGAGTGCAGAGCTTTGGCTGCATGCTTTGCACGCGCAGCTTTGCATTATCCTCTTGGCTTGAGCTGGTTTCTCTGCTTCCGCGGGGGAGGGGCGGGGGGGGGGTTGAGCTTCAGTTTTCTTCTTATGGAGTCAGCAGCGCCTCAGGAGCCAGCGAGGCAGGTACAAAAATGGGAAAGGGGTGTTGTGAGGGTCTTTTCAGGAGCTGTTTAGGTGACAGTTTGATGGAGTCTACTTCTATGAGTCCATTTTATATTAATCATTTTTTAGCAAAAATATTTTTCTGTTAACATTCAATCCATATCGATATCTTACTTTTTTATCTGCTGGGTTATAGTCTTAAAGGCATCTATTTAACATTGTGAAACAAGTTATGTCACATTTAAAATTAACGAAAGACATCCCAGGTATTTGGATGCTTACTTGCTACATCTAAAACAATTGTCCTAGTAATAAAATAGCACAAACCTATATTCTTATTTTTAATCACCGAACAGTGTTCTAGGTTTTAAAATTTTATTTTTGCTGGTAATTAGTACTGCTGCTATAACATGGTGGAAGTACATGATTTTTAAAAATATAGGAATGTATTTCTTTCCCAAAAGTCATCCGAGGATTTCTTAGCTCCATAGCTTTCTCTAAAATATTTTCAAGAGCCTTGAAAAGCAAGAGAAGGAAAAGCTGATTCTCATTATCTTTTGAATCTGAGGCTAAAAACAAAAGATAAGACTCGGAAATTACTTATATCCAACCCAGTTTCCTATCATTGCTAATGAAATTATCTTTATCTCCTTGAGTTAATATTTATTATTCTGATCTAATATAGAGATAATGTTTTTAAATGACATCTTTGTTTTCATTTGAGTATAGTAAAATATAGATAGTAAACTACCCGTAAGCCACAAAAATTTACATATGTGCACAGTTGTTAATATGCTTCAGATGTCTTATACTCCTCATGTATTAATACTGGAATTTCATATTTACATTGATTCTTTTTCTAGCTTTTGAATTAAATTAAGTTTATAAAAGAAGTTGACTTTTGTGATTCTCAATTCTAATAAATGTAGTTTACATTTTTATTAAAATTGAATGAAATGCATATTATGTTTTGATTTGAAAATGCCTCTCAAATGCTCCAATGTAAAAGACCAGCTCTCCACTGCAGCAGTGTCAGAGTGGATCATGAGGACTCAAATCTCACCTGTGGATTAATCCATTCATGGTTTATAATTGAGAGGATTATTGTAACAGACAGAGCCTATTTGGTGAAGGGGTTTGGGTGGGTTGGCTATCAAGGTCTTGGTCTTTTTCTCTCTACTTCCTGTCTGCCATGAGCTTTTTAGCTCCACTATATCATCCTAGACATGTTTCTTGCCTTTCCATCATTCTAGAAGCAACAGAACTACATTACCATGGACTAGAACTTCTGAAACTGAGAGCTGAAATAAGTATTACCATCTTTAAGTTGATCTCAGGTATTTTTATCACAGTGGTAGAAAGCCAGTGCAATGCATCAAATTACAAAAAACTTTTAAATATGTTTTTTCATGTACATCAAAAATTAAGATTTTTAAATTATTAATGGTCACATTTTATTTACCAAAGCATTTCTTTGGAAAATGTGAAATAAGTGTGTTTCAATGGGAACAAAAGAATATCAGTCTCTTGTTTCTACACCTTGCAAGAAAGGCACAGTTTCTCTTTAATTTTCTTCTGGAACCAACAAAGAGTCAAAGTCACCCATCTACAGTTTAATTGCATGGTGCTGTAATTCTCTATTCTAAAATAGTAGGCTCAGTTTCATTATTTGGATTGACAGAAATAACTGAGATGACAGTATATTGCTATAAATTTAAAATCCTGTTTTCCTTCATCCAATAAACTAGTCAAAATATCTCAGAAAGGAGAGCATTCAGATTATATTGTAATATATCATGTACATTTTAGGTCGCCTTCCTCAAATTCTACCCATCTCTCCCCTGTATCTCCTTCTCTTTCTTTCTCTTCTTTCTTCTTTATATGTATTTATGTTACAATCTCCCTGAAAATCAGGTACAGAGAACTGTGTCCTCGGTCCCAAATTTTGTGCCACTTTAGTCTCCATTTAGTAAACAATCTGTCATTCCAGTGAAATGGCATTGAAAATCCACAGCCCTCTTCATCTACTCTTTTCTCTTAGGCATTGTAAGCACAAAACTTCTAAGGTAGGATGCCCTTTAGAAGACCATGGCACCTAGAAACTAGAATAATAGGCAATTATTTACCCATTTTGCTCTATAGTCTAATTATAATTGTCATGCTTTAATTATAGGAAAATATAACTTATTAATGGAAACTTTCTTTGGAATTATAAAAATTAAACAGCACATATTTTTATAGCTGCATTTTGTAATGTATTCATTTAATATAGTTAATAATGCAAATAATTACTGCCATGCTATGCTATAAAAAGAGCAGCTAGTATAGACCATTAAAGTTAGAGGATGAATTCTTCAATTTATGTAAAAAGTTTGGCTTTACTTTAGAAAGTTTACAATCATCAATCAAACCTTAGTTAATTTTGATTATTGGATTATCAAGTAGCTATAACAATAGAATATAAAATTCAGATAAAATGAGACATTCTATGTATTTAATACTATGCTGGTTATATTAACAACATGAAAATTTGCAGTCTAATTTAGAAATTAAATTTTTTTAAAAAGTTAATTTTGATGCAGAGCAAATAAGTGAAGAATAATATCTGACAGTATCTCAAGGGGTAAGGGGTCATAGGTTACAAAATAATTTTGTTGAAAGGAGATGATAAAAACTGGTGTTGAGTAGAATCAGACAGTTATTTAGGATTTCTTAGTGAATCAATATTGGTCAGATTTTACTGAGTTCATTTTCAGTCTTACTACTACATCAAACTACTACATTTTTAAGGATATGAATTTAAGCAACAGTATGAATATTGTGTAGAGTGTTTCTGGATTACTTCATAAAACAAGTAGCATTTCTATAGGGCTGCAAAGGGTGGGAACTATGTGCTTATTTGCTTAATTAACTTTCTATAGAAGGCGTAGGTTAAATTGATTTTTCATTTGCCTATTTTTCATTCTGGAGTCATCTAAAGTAACAAAGGTATATCTTTTCCCCATATTTTGGTATTATTAATCTTAGACTTTCAAAATGATGTTGTTTTCAATGGTGGAGATTGAACCTAGGCCTTCTTACTGAGCTTCATCCCCAGCTCTTTTTAATGTTTGATTTGATTTTGAGACAGGATCTTCCTCAGTTGCTAAATTGCCCATACTCAAGCTTGTTATCTTCCTATCTCCACATTGCAGAGTGCTTGGAAATGTAAGTGTGTGCCACCATACCTAGTCTCAAAATGATCTTTGTTACTTCTATATAATTGTTTTATATTTATTTTCATACATATACTTTGCAAATTGTCATAATTTCTCTTTTTCATATGATGACTACAGCTCTTTATTTTCCAAGTGTTTTGTCTGCAGATTTTTCTTTACACAAAGCTAGTATATGACTAATTACTACAATATAGACTATTTCTTATTGGGTATTTACCATGTGCATGAGTGTAAGCATAGCAATTCCTCCTGACACTAAAAATGTTTCAAAGCCTACCCTCAAAATCTGCAATGACAGAATGGCATCCATTAGTAGAAATCAGTCAGTGTGACCATCTTTACCAACACTTAGAACATGCTGCCTTACAGAATCTATGTGAAGTTTTGTATGACTGAGTCCTGAGCAAAGTTCAGTGATCCATTCACATGGAATTCTTTATCTTACGGGTCAAATATGAAACACAACTAGGATAACCTGCCACATCAAAGAACAAAAAAGAGGTACAAGTAATATTTTATACTTGTTTATAGACAAAAGAGATATTCTACTGTTACCTGCTTTTCGAGACAGTGAAGATTTTCAGAAAAGAATTACGTTCAATGCTGACACTGGGAAGGGTTACTTGTCTCCTGGTATGCATTGCACATCTTTATGCTTCATTCTCTTTATCTGCTGACTACAGATAAGAACACTTCATCATAGAGTACAGGACAGAAAAAAACATGAATGAAGCAAGTGGGAAGACAGATTTTTAAATTACTTTCATGACTTTGAAATTTTGACTGAATAGTTTTATTACTATCTTTAATTTTATTAAAAATATGCCTTAAGTGAACAACATTTGTTATAGGTATGAGATAATCCATTGAGCTTAGTTTTCTGTGCTGACCCCAAAAGGAATATATCAAAACTTAAAATTGATCATGTTTTTTTCTATGTTACAAGTATTTTAATGACTAAAAAAGAAGTATAAAGTCCTACTTAGGATATGTAAGATCCTTTTCATACTAGGTCCTAGGTACATTTTTGAATTTTACTTTCTACCACACCTCCAGGTACATGCTGAGTTACACTCACTCTGAATTATTTGTTACTCCTGATCTAACACAAATTTCATATTGATTTACGAATTTCTGGAGAGTGAGCACATTATTGTCACCAGTTTGTTTTCTTCAGCATCCTGAGCAATGCCTGTACTCTCAGATTTTGTTGGTTGGATGAATTCATACCATATATAAAGTATAGAATTCATTAAGTAGCATAATATTCTTCCCCTCATTTAATTCTCATAATAAATTGAGAATTAAAAGTGTTGGGAAAGTAGGAATTATATGCTATGATACTCCTGTCCTGGTACTTGAGTTAGGACATTGAGCTTTTTCTGCCTTTGAAGCAAATGAAGTGTTGGACCCTCATAGGTCTCAAGGCTCTTTATTTCCAGACTGGGATTTATAACATGGTCTCTTCTGATTCTTAGGGCCATGAATTTAGACTAGAACTACACTGTGATAGTTAATTGTGCTGTCAAAAAAAATAAGAAATGCCTAGTGCAGTGATATCAAACCTTTTATAGACAAAAGTCCAAATTGCAATCCCAAAGCCACTTATCATAAACTGTTAGCACTGTAATTAAACTTGAATACCAAGAGTTCAATTTAGAAAAAGACCAACTCATTCATTAATATCTTTTGTCTTAAAAGAAAAATAACATATGTGCCATAGGCCCCCTGCCCCTGGCCTACTGGATTTAATTAAATATAGTTCTGGGTATGTCTGATGTCTAGAACATCAACTTACTGAAGAGAGAAAATCCATCCTGGGTGTGGGTGTTAACAACCAATAGACTTGTAGCCTGAATGGAATAAAAAGGGAAAGAAGGAAGATTCTCTTTTGCTGCTTCAGAGGAGCTTTTCCATGTTGCCTTTGACATCTGTCTCCAGACTTCCAGCACACTCCAGCCTTTCAAAACAGACCCTTTGATTTTCTGATACAAACTCATACCAGACTCTACAATCGGTTTTGACTGAACTGTCTGGTTCTCCAGTGGTCAGATAACTCTTTTGCGTTCTTATATTCCTACTCTGCAGGCAGCCATTGTAAGCCTACCTTGTAAATCTTTTATATATCTTATATTTATTTTATATAAAATCTGTTTCTTTAGTGAGCACTAACTCATATATACACCGTCAGCACTTCTGGATCGCCAACTTAACAATTGCAGATTTTGAGGTTTCTTAGTCATTATTATTGTATGAATCAGTTATTTATGTTAAATCTCTCCCTCTGTCTTTTCTCTCTCCCTTTCTCTGTCTCTGTCAGAGAAGAAAATTCTCTGTCTGCATCTCTCTGTTTCTATTTCTATTTCTTTCTCTCATATCTAGTCATCTGTCTACTTGTCTGTTTATCCACCCACTTATTCTACTAATTCTATTTCTCTACACTGCTCATAGAAGAGTATAAACATAAAGGTTAGAACCATAGTAGGGATTTTGTTTTTTGGTTTTTTTTTTCATTTCTTGGCCGGGTGGGAGCTTGTGCCGCTGAGCTAAATCCCTGGCCCCATAGTAGGGTTTTTATCACAGCTAAGCAAGCTCTGGAGAAAATCTTCCCCAAATTGTGTTCTTAGCAATCAGTTCATCTCTCAGATGTTCTGTAAAGCTGAGTGTATTGGTTTTCCAGAATCGTCATGAAAAATTAGCAACGACTGGCTAAGTTTAAACAAAATTGTATCACAGTCAGGAAGCTAGACTTCTGAAATCAAGCCATTGGCAGTATCATGTTTCTGCTAAATCCTATAGAGGAATCCTTCATTCTTCTGTCCAGTTTTGAGCTAGAAGCCTTTGACATTCCTTTGTTCATAACTGCGTAATTCTAATCTCTACCTTCAACATTACATGTGTTCTCTCTGTGTGTTTCTTCTCATGGTCAATTGCAGGGAATAGTGAACAAATTAATATGGTTCCCATTTAACAAATTTTGAATTTCTTTTAGGAGTAGCTAAAAAACTAAAGTGCTAGCAAAGTACTTAGCATATAAGAAATCTTTAAATAGTATCTGTACTTCAAATATCAATGACATTGAATTTCTGAGGCTATTATAACTCACTTGTTTAGTGAGTCACTCCTAGTAAATGTTCCATGCATATTATTTCAAACAGGTTGAAAACACGTACATTCATTCAAGTAAAACAAAATGCTGTTTACTGTAAAAATTCCATGATGACACAATAGAAAGTTAAATGGTCATTGTAAGAAATTAATTGTTCAATTAACTTTACAAAATTATTAAGTAAAGTGTATTCTTTCAACTTTTGTATTAATTACTCTTTCTGCAAACAAGTGTTTGCTACTTTCTTTGTCCCTGGAGATCCAGTTAGGTACTAAGAAGTAAAGTGAAAGCTCAGTCCCTCAATTACTTCTCTATCAAATGGTTTGTACGGGTCAACCAATAGTTAAAACATAAAAGACCACTTCCTAATGGATATTTACAGATGGAAATATTAGAAATAGCTTGCAACTGATAGGAACTTGTGTGGAATACACTCAAAGCAAGGAATTATATGCATTTAAGAGATTTTTAAGGATGGGAAATATTTTTACCTTAAAAGTTGAAAGCATAGAAGAAAAGCTTGCAGTTATAGCAGTGGGTTGGAGAAATGTGATGGAACTCAATAATATAAGAGTAGAAGATTTGAGATCAAGTTTATTTTAAACAAAAGAAATGGATAACACATTCTCCTCAACAAGAATATAGATGCACTTGTAAAGTTGTGGTAGAAATTGGTAGCACTTCAAATATTGGTTATCTAAATATTCTCTTAAACAATTTTCTTTCAAGAAAATGAAGGAAAAGTCTTGAAGAGGTGATTGAAGAAACAATTTTAAGGTTTGAAATTTTTTGAGGAATTAAGAAAGAAAATCCCTAATGACTTTGGTATTCATAACTTTTTCAGGCCAGTCTATGTACTTGGGAGGATTTCTCAAGATACGTTGAGCTAAAGCATAATAACAATAAAATCTAAAGATTTGTAGGTCATGTTATGCTCATTTATATGCTCAGTGATTTTTATTTTTATTGTTATTATAAAGTTGAAATTCAGTTTGCCTTCTACTTGCATCTGCTTTAACCCTGTCTAAGCCATGTATCCACTTGAGAATTCTCAAAAGCTCTTTCAGGCATGATTTCAGGCATGACTGTGTTCCATACCTTTCGGAGAACTCTCAATTTACTCTCCACTGTGTGTGTGTGTGTGTGTGTCTGTGTGAAAAAAAAAATATATATATATCAGGTTTTCAATTAGAGAAGTTGAATATATACAGGTATGTAGCAGAAATGTGTGCATTTATGGGGATTGGAAGGAAAAATTCAGACTTTCAGTTTGTCCTTAGCAATGAATTCAGAACTCAGGTATTCTGTAAAACTGAATGTATTGGTTTTCTAGAGTTGACTTTAAAAAATTTTTATACAATGGAATATTACTCAGCTATAAAAAAGGATGACCTTGAGGCCTTCATAGGTAAATGGGGACAACTTGAGACTATTCTCATTAGTGAAATAAATGAGTCATATTTATAAATATCACATTGTGTCTCTAGTGTAAAAAGTAATAAGAGCTATAAGAGTAGTAAAACCCAAAATGTACAACTACTATTGTAAAAAAGAGAGGAAAAGAAAGGGCTCTGAGGGATATAACTGCATGTATTGTTGAGTGTGTAAAATAGATGACCATATTGCTGAATCTTTGTTGGATCTTTGAGCAGAACTGTTTGTAGTCTGATTTTTTGAATATTTACTATGTATCCTTTAACTTTGTAATTTGAACAACTATATCCAAGATGATGGTATGTAATTTATCAACTAGTGATTTCTTAGTGGTTTTTTTTCTCTTTTAGAATTCTGTATTGTTGCTACCCTTTTCTTCTGTTTTGTTTTTTTTCTTTTTAAATGAAAATTTAAAATGTGTAATTGCTATTGTAACAAAGAGAGGAAATAGGAAGTGCTATAAAAGATATAACTGCATATATATTTAAGTGTGGAGGATTGATAACCATATTCCTAAGTTCTTGTTGGATTGTTGAACAGATCTGTTTGCAGCCTCACTGTTTGAATGTCTACCTTCTATGCTTTAATTTTGAACTTGAACAACTATTTCTAAAAGGACAATATGTAATTTATCAACTAGTGATTTCTTACTGTTTATCTTTGTTTTGAAATTCTGTAATATCTCTACCCTTTTTCTGTTTTTTTCTCTTTAAATTAAAAAATGTAAAAAAAAAAACAATAGAATTATATCACAATCTGGAAGCTAGATGTCTGACTACAAGCCATCAGCAGTACCATGCTCCCTGTAAAACCTGTAGAAGAAGTGAATAAGAACAGAGAGAGAGGACTGGAGACCTCACAACTTTACTTCTACTTTAACCACCAAATCTTTGACAATCTGCCCTTTCTCCTGGTGCTATAACTGCTTTAGTCTTGAAAATGAAATAATTCAGTTTGGGGCTTGGAAGTATGTTATCCCTGACTTTTTTTCAATTGAATTGTTTCCAATTAAGTTTAGTTTGGAATTAGAATTATTTAGAAGAAAAATAGAAGCATTTCTGAGTAAATGAATGTGGTTTTTGTATGAGATCATAGGGGTGTTGATGCTGTCAGAGCATGTTTAAGCATTGGGAAAATCGGTAGGAAGGTGTTATAGTCAGGGATTAAGTTTAGAAATCATCCACATAGAAATGATCTCTATCCTTGAGGGGATGAGTTCATAGTAATATACCTCTAGAGAGGGAGAGATGCTTAGAAACACAGTTAAACAAACTGTCAAAAATTTGGGTCTTGGAATCTGACAGATTTGATGTCAAACTATCACTCCAAATATTTGTGTGTCTCCTTGGGCAAGATATTTGAGAGACATCTTAGCCTTAATATCATCATTGGTAATATGGAGACAGTACATGAACTTATTTCAGAGAATTTCAGTTGAGGATTAAATGGGAAAATGCAAGTTAAAGTGCTGAATAGATGCATGACATTTACTGTGTTTAATTACCATCAGTTATTAGTATTAATATAATAATTATTATTCTATGTAATAGGGTCCATAGAATTCTTGATAACAATATAAAAGGAGGGCTGGAGATTTAGCTCAGTGACTTAAGTGCCTGCCTGGCAAGCATGAGGTTGTGAGTTCAAGCCCCTGGTACCAATAGATAGAGATAGAGATAGAGATAGAGACAGAGATAGATATATAGATATATACAAATATAGATAGATATAGATAGATACAAATATATATAGTTTTAGATATAGATGTAGCTATTTAATGGCCTGCTTCTCAAAATTAGAAGTTAGGGTCAGGAAATGCACCTGGTCAATGTTAGTATATTTAGTGCCTCCAGGCAATTCTTTTCAATGAAATAAAGGAAATCTAATATTATGCTGAAATGACTGTCATTTTCCAAAATTGATTTTCATGTGTGTGGAATGTTTTAGAGTGAGCACTTTTCAAGGAGGTTGTCTGACAGTTAATTCTGTTTTAAAAGGTATTTCTTTAAGCATCCTAGAATATTCCTGTCTCAGAGTAACTTGCTCAATGATCTGGTAGTGAATACAGTGAATGGCTGGAGCTTAAAGTGCCGGAAGCTATAGATTATTTTTAATGAATAAATCATGTGAGTTCCTGCTTGTCAGTTATACTAATATGTTTTTAGAAACTAAGTCTTCAATAATTAGGTTCTACTAGCTCAGCTATTTAATACCTTGATGTAGCAGTAACATTTGCTCCTATACATACTTCTTTTTATTTTCTTTTTAAAATCACAGGAAAACAATGCATTAAAAAGGTTTCTAAATACATCAGTATTTAAAATTTTTTTCTTTTTTCTTTTATGGAATAAAGGTAAAATAAAATTTCATAACAAAACAGTAGGAGAATAACAATGGTTAATACTCTGCCTATTGTTATCATCAAAATGGTCATTCAGAAAACAAGATATTGGCATTAAAATTTTCTCCAATGAATATTAGCACAAGACTTTCCTTTCAAATCAACTAGGACACACTGATAGTATAAAAGATTTGCTTTGTTTTCCTTTTTCCTTTCTGTTTTTTTCCTTCTCCCCAACCTAGTTCCTCTTTCCCTTTTAACAATTTCTTCATATCTCACAATCATTATTATACATTTTAGATATTTTTCACTCTTTAAGTTTTTCATACCAGGGAGAAAATATAATGTTTACACATGTGAATCTGATTTACTTCATTTATGACTACGGCCTCAAGTTGCATCCATTCACTATCAAAGTCTCAAGTTTATCCTTCTTTGTGGCTGAGTAGTACTCCAATGTATAAAAAGACCACATCATTTTTTATCCATTCCTTGATTGACGGGAATTTTGCCTGTTTCCAAGATTTAGCTATTGTACATTGTACTACTATAAATATGGGTGCACATATATCATTGTCACATAATGTTTTTAATGCTTATGGGAAGATATCCAGAAGCAGAATAGCTGGGTCAAATGGACCTCTACTCCTAGTGCTTTGAGGAATATGGATACTGATTTCCACAGTAGTTGCACCAATCTGCATTCCCACCACAAGTGAAGAAAGGTTCCTTTTTTCCCACAGCCTCTCCAGCACTTGTTATTGGTTGCTTTCTTGATGATAGTCATTCTTTCTAGGGTGAGATGGAACCTCAGTGTTGACTCAATTTGCATTTCTCAAAACCAATTATGTTGAACATTTTTTCATATATTTATTCTCTATTTGTATTTTTTCATATGAGAAGTGTGTATTCATCTCAGATGCTCATTTTTGGATTCTATATTTGAATTTGGGAGCCATCTGAGTTTTTTCAACTCTTGATATGTTCTAGTTAGGAGTCCTTTGTCTGAGGAACAATTGGCTAAATATTTTTCCCACTCTCTATGTTGTCTTTTCATTGTGTTACTGATTTATTTTGATGTGCAAAAGCTTTTTAATAAGAGGAGATCCCAGTTGTTGATTCTTTGAAGTATTTTCTATGTCATCTGGGTTTTGCTCATGAAGTCTCTACATACACCTGTGTCTTCAAGAATTCTACCTGTTTTCTCTTCCAGTAAATTTAGTGTTTATATTTTGATGTTTACATTTTTTATCCATTTTGACTTTAATTAAGTGGAAAATGATAGACATGGTTCTAGTTTTAGTCTTTGGCATACAAAGAGTCAGTTTTTCCAGCATCATTGGTTAAAGAGACTATCTTTCTTCCAGTGAATATTTTGGGTACTTTTGTTAAACATAAGGTAGCTGTGTGTGTGTTTGTGTAGTGTTGTCTGCTGTTCTACTCATCCTCAGGTCTATTTTTTTACTAGTATCATGTTGGTTTTATCACAGTAGCTTTGCAGTATAATTTTAAGTCAGGGATTATGAGGCTCTCTGCTTGCCTTTGTTGCCAGAATTGCTTTTTCTATTCTAGGTCTTTTCTATCTACAAATGAATTTAAAGAATGTTCTCTCTAGATCTGTGAGGTATGCTGACAGTATTTTAATTGGGATTGCATTAAATGTGTATAGCAGTTTTGGAAGTAGGGCCATTTTCACTATGATGGTTTTTGTTATCTATGAGCAAAGGATATCTTCCCATTTTCTGATATCCTCTTCAACCTCCTTTTTTAGAGCACTGTAATTTTCAATATACAGATGTTCTAGTTCCTTCATTAGATTGTTTCTTAAGCATCTAATTTTGGGGGGGTGCTTTTGTGAAGAGTGTAGTTTCCTTAATTGTTCTCTCTGTGAGTTTTTTGTTTTTGCACAGTAATGCTATTGATTTTTGAGTGTTGACTTCGTATCCAGCTACCTTACTGAAATTGCTTATTAAATCTAAAAATATTTTGGTGGAGTTTTTGAGGTCTTCTATGTAGGTATCTTGTCACCCACAAGTAATGATAATTTAACTTTTTCCTTTCCTATGTTTATTCCTTTTATTTTTTTCTCTTGTCTAATTTCTCTGGCTAATGTTTCCAGAACTATATTAAATAGGAGTGATAATAGTGGACATCATTGTCTTGTTCTTGATTTTAGAGCAAAAGTTATCAGTTTTTAACCATTTAGTATGATGTTAGCTGTTGATTCATCATAGATTACTGTTGCCAAATTGAGGTAAAAACCATCTATTCCAATTTTCTGTAGGGTTTTTGTCAGGAATGGATTTTAGACTTTGTCAAATGCTTTTTCCTGCATCTATTGAGATGATCATATGGTTTTTGCCTTTGGCTCTGTCCATATGGTGTATTAAATTTATTGATTTGCATATGTTGAACCATTCCTACATCCCTGGGATGAATCCTACTTGATCATGGTGTATAACTTTCTTGATGATTTGTTGCATTCTGTTTTCCAGTATCTCTTTAAGAATGTTTGCATCTATGTTCATTAGGGAGATTTGCCTGTAGTTTTCTTTTTTCATTGGATTTTTCTCTGGTTTTGGTATCAGGGTAATACTTGCTTCCAGGAATGATTTTTGGAAGTATTGCTTCTCTTTCAATTTCATTACAGAATTTGACCATTAGTAGCATTAAGTCTTCTCTAAATTTCTTGTAGAATTCAGCTATGAATCCATTACAACTTAGACTTTTGTTGGAAGGTTTTTATACTTTCAAATTCATTGAGTGACATCAAATTATTTAGAATATTTATATCTTCTTGATTCACTTTTTGTAATTCCTATGTCTAGGAATCTATCTATTTTTTCTGTTTTCCATTTATTAGAATGCATGTTCTGGAGATAAGTATTGATGATCCATTGGATTTTCACAGGATCCATTGTGATTTCATCCTTTTCAATCCTAACTGCTTGAATTTGGGCCTTTTCTTTTTTGACAAGATTGACTAGAGGTTTACCAATTTTATTTAATATTTCAAACAACCAATTCTTTGATTCATTGATTTATCAATATTGTTTTCTTAGTCTCAATTTTATTAATTTCTGCTCTAATCTTTATAGTTTTCTCTTTCATGTGAGCTTTGAATCTGATTTGTTTTTCCTTTTCTAGGATTTTGAGGTTCAACATTAAGTTATTTGAGCTTGTTCTGTTTTCCTGATGTATTTACTGCTATAAATTTCCCTCAATGACTGTTTCATTATATTCCAATAAGTTCCAATTTCTTATGTGATTTTTCTCTGACTCATTGGTTGTACAATGCTTGAACACTTATGTAGTTTATGAGATGCTTGTGATATATTTTGCCATTGATTTTCAATTTCATTGCTCTATGTTCAACAAAATATGCATAAGATGGTTTTAATTCCTCTACATTTAGTTAAGCATGTTCTATGGGCTTATATGTGTTCTACTTTGGAGAACATTCCATGTGAAGCTGAGAAAAAGGTGTATTCTGATGCTGTGTAGTAGAACACTCTGTAAACATTTACTAGATCCATTTCTTTACAAGTCTGTGTGAATTCTGATTTTTTTTGTTGATTTTTTGTCTAGTTGATCTATCTAACTGTGAAAGTGGGGTATTAAGTTCCTGCATTATAATTGTTTTAGAGTTTATTTGAGTTTTCATGTCTGTTAATATTTATTTTGTGTACTTGGGTGCATCAGGGTCTGGTGCATATATATTTATGATTGTTATTTCTTCTTCCTGAAGTATTCCTTTATCAAGAACATAGTGACCTTCTTTGCCTCTTCTGATCAGTCTATTTGAATTTCACATTATCTGCAAATAAAATAGTTACTCCTTTCTTCTGAGTTCCTGTGGCATGGAGTATTATTTTTCATCCTTTATTAACTTTCAGCCCATAAATTTCTTTTTGAGTTAAATGGTTTCTTGAATGCAGAATATTGTTGGGTTTTGCATCTTGCTTCATTCTGCCAGCCTGTTTTTTTTTTTTTTTTTGATTGGTGAATTGAGATTACTTACATTGATGGCTGTAACAGATACTTATTGGTCTCTCTCACACTGTTTTCTTGTTGGTGATTCCTTGTATTTCACCTCAGTTTAATTGCATGCCCTACCTGGTGAGGTCTCCAGTATACACTTCAGAGAAATCTGAAGAATTGATTTGTTGGTTATGAATTTCCTCAGATGTTCTTTGTCATGCAAGTATTTTATTTCTCCACCAATTTTGAAAGATAATTTCATGGAGTACATCAATCTGGGTTGGAGATTGCTTTCTTTAAAGGCTTAAAGTATTTAACTTCAAGCTTTCTTGATTTGAGGGTTTGTGTTGAGAAGTCTGCTGTGATTTTGATAAGATTTCCTTTATAGGTGATTTTTGCTTTTCTCAAACTGCTTGTAACAATCTTTTTGTGTGTGCTGAGTTTGTGAAATCTTCATTATTATATGCATTGGTGTAGATTTATGTTAGTCTTTGCTGTTTGGAGTTCTATCTGCCTCATTTATTTGTACATCAAATGCTTTATTCATGTTTGGGAAGTATTCTACTATTATTTCTGTGAAGAGTTTTTTACTGCATTTGTGCTATCTCCAGTTTTCTCATTGACCCCAAGCAATGTTTTGTTGCTCTTTTTGGCTTTGTCTTGAAGCTGTTGGACTGATTTTTCATGGTTTGTTGCTATTTTTAAGATTTCTTTCTTTTCCTGGTTGCTAGTCACATTCCTGTCTTCTAGATCTGATATTTTATTCTTGCCTGCATTTCGTTAGTTTTATGTACTTTCAGTGGTGTTTTTAATGTCTGTTTACATCTGTTTTATGGATTCCATTTCTTTCCTATGTTGGGCATTTATGGTCTTCTATATTTTTAATCTGTGTCTACTCTAATATTTGTCACTTTGACTCTTTCTTTCTTTCTTTCTTTCTTTCTTTCTTTCTTTCTTTCTTTCTTTCCTCTTTCTTTCTTTCTTTCTTTCTTTCTTTCTTTCTTTCTTTCTTTTTCTTTCAAACTCATGACTGCACACTTGCAAGGCAGGTGCTTATGCCACTGAACTAAATCCCAGCCCCCGACCATTTCTTTTTGTAGTTGAGAGATTATTTTTTCAGTTTTTCTATGACTTTTCCATTTTTTAAAAAATTTCTGCTGCTGTTCTTTCAGAAATTTCCCAGTGCTTCCTTTTGCTGTCCTCTATCTCATTGTGCTCTGGGTTTCTCTTGAGTTGGATGGGAGTCGGGCTGCATTTTGCTTCTGTGTCTTGTCATTTTTTGTTTCAAATTTTTCTCTTATTTTGTTTCTTTGGCTGCTACTTGTCAATTTCTTATGGTAGATAACTTCATTGCTAGTATCAGTATCTTTAATGGATGTCTGTTTTTTAGGTATGTCTTCTAGTTATAGGTGGTTCTTTATCTCAAGAACCCACCTTCCCTATTTGTTGAGGATACAAAATTGATATTTGGTCCAGTATCTGGTCCTTTGATATTTGATTATGGTGATGATTATGACCCAATATAATTAGAGTTATCATGTAATGGAGAAAAACTGATTATAACATGTATGATGTCCTACTAAAGTATTTTGGCTAGCAATAGCAATGGAATCAAGTATATCTGACAAACTGTGGTAACTATTAACCTGATACCTTTTAACATAAGACCATATTCTACAGTTATATAACAAAATACAACATTTATCAGCAATTAGTGGAGTGATTTAACCCTACTGTTGGGGTGGGAGTGGTGTCATGAGGGAAAGAGGTCAAGAGAGATAGATTATTGAGGTCAAATGTAGCAGAAGCAAGGCTGTATGGAAAAGGATGTTCACCCAAGTTTTGGGAAGTTGGAGGACACAGGAGAGAAAAGAGTAAACAAAATATAGGAAAGGGGAGGACAGAAGACTAGTTATGAGGTCACTGTTGTAGGTAAACAGTTAAGTATAGATTTCTGGACTAACATGGTTTATAATGATATTTTATAATGATATTTGGTTTGTGAAGAGGTACTATAGAGAATCGCAAAGCAGAAACTCATAAATGCTTGGTAATATGAGTGGATATGCAGGAAGAGAGGAAAAACATAAATAAATCCTTATTTCTTAGTATTAACCTTCCTGAAGAACAGAAAGTCACATTACTAGCAGAAATTATTGAAGTTTGATATATGTAATAGGTATAAATGGAACTATTTAATAGTTTTATATTATATTCCAGTGTGTACATATGTATTTATCTGACTTCTTGCCAAAAGCATAAATGTTTTAAAAACTTGTTATTGCATTCCTGTGGGTACTGTTACAAATTCTCACAAACTTGATGAATTAATGCAATAGAAATTTACTATCTTACAGTTCTAAAGTCAATAATTGTGATGTCACACTGAATGCAGTAATGCATCTCTAATCTAGCTACTCTGGAGACTGTGGTAGGAAGATTGAAAATTGGAAGCCAATCTGGGCAATTTAGTGAGATTTTGTCTTAAAATGAAATTCAAAAAGAGATAAGGAAGTAGCTTATTGGTAGAACACTTATATAGCATGAGTGAGAACCTCAGTTCAAACCCCAGTACTTAAAAAAATGAAGGAACACCAAACAAATTACTGGACTCAGTATCACCGGACTGACTCAATCAAGATGTCAGCAGAGCTCTGTTCTTTTTGGGACATTAGGGCAGATAATATTCTTTGCTTCTGCCAACTTTTGGTGAATGTTCATATTTCTTGGTTTGTCACCCTCTTGCTGCATTATTTAAGGCCACTGTTTTCAATATCTTTGTTCTTTGTCTCCACATTATCTCCTTTTTGTGTGTAACATTTTCCCCTCTTTCTTCCAAGGTCACCTGAAATTGCATTTAGGACTTACTTGATAATCCAGAATTATCTCCTCATTTTGAGAACTTTAAAGGTTTCAGGGATTATCTCTCATTTTTTAAAGGAAAGGACAGCTTTATTGAAACTACTAAATTGCCTACTGCTATTTAGAGTAAAAAGTAAAGTAACAATACTAGCTATAACCTTAACTCAAGACATTAAGACACAGGTATTAAAATTCAAGATCTTGAACTTTGCAGAATATACATTATTCTACACTTTTATATATAAAATTTTTTTATTTAAAGGGATAAAACAGAAAAAGGAGAGAAATATTACAGAATTTCAAAAAGAAAAACCATAAAGAGTAAGAAATTATGAGCTGATAAATTACATATTGCTCTTTTAGAAATAGTTGTTCAAGTTATAAAATTAAAGCACACAAAATGGACACTCAAGCAGTGAGACTGCAAACAGATCTGTTCAACAATCAAACAAGAACTAAGAAATATGGGTAACAATCCTGCACACATAAATATACATGCAATTATATCTTTTATGGCACTTCCTATTTTCTCTTTTTTGCAATAGCAATTATACATTTTTTAATTAAAGAGAGAAAAAAACAGGAAAATGGTAGAAATATTACAGAATTTCAAGAAAAGAAGATAAACAGTAAGAAATCACTAGTTGATACATTACATATTGTTCTTTTAGAAATAGTTATTCAAGTTACAGAATTAACACACATAAAGTGGACACTAAAGCAGTGAGAGTGCAAACAGATCTGTTCAACAATCCAACAAGAACCTACAAATATCGTCATCAATCCCACACATCTAAACATACATGCAACTATGTCTTTTATAGCGCTTCCTATTTCCTCTTTTTTTACAATAGCAATTTAAATTTTATTTAAAGAGAAGAAAAACAAAACAAAACAGAAAAAAAGGGTAGCAACAATACAGAATTCTAGAAGAAAGAAAGAAAAAGGAGAATGAGAAAAAGCCTCACCAAGAAATCAGTAATTTATAAATTATGTACTGTCATCCTGGATGTAGTTGTTCAAGTTACAAAGTTAAAGGGTACATAGCAAATATTCAAACAGTCAGACTACAAACAGTTTTGCTCAAAGATCCCACAAAGATTTAGCAATATGGTCATCTATTTTACACACTCAAACTTACATGCAGTTATATCCCTTAGAGTACTTTCTTTCCTCTCTTTTTTACAATAGCAATTACACATTTTGGTTTTATTACTTTTGTAGTTCTTATTTACTTTTTACACTAGAGACACAATATGATATTTATAAATATGATTCTTATTTATTTCACTAACGAGGATAGTCTCAAGTTGTCTCCATTTGCCTATGAAGGCCTCAAGATCATCCTTTTTTATAGCTGAGTAATATTCCATTGTATAAAAATGCCACATCTTTTTCATCCACTCTGCAGTTGATG